>PVHY01002902.1:0-117286 GCA_004024945.1 Uropsilus gracilis | reverse complement strand
TCCTTCACTGAGACTCCACCAAGGTAAGTAGGATTTGCTTTGACTTTTTTAGGGAAATACCCTGACCGCAGGGCTGCTTAGAATTGTTTACTAAATCAGAGGATGGCCTCAACAACTCCCTTGCCTGGGGTCTGGGGGCAGCGCCCTAAAGGTCCCCTTGTGAAGGTCAGCTCCCAGAAACACCCCTCCTGTGGGGGCAAGAGCTTCGCCCATGGGTGCTTTCACCCCATGGGTCCCCCATTTCAGGTCAGCTCCCACACCCATGGCCAAATTGCCCCTCTCAAACCCTCTTTTCTTGTACACAGAATCCAGGATTCAGCTTTTGATTTCCTTATTCTTACAATTTGGTCAACAGTTGACTATTTGAACAATATCAGGTTATCAAGCAGAAAACATAATCCTGACTGAAGAGATAACATTTGGAATAAAAAAAAAACATTTAAAAACCTAATTATATATAAAGAGATTCATTTGTAGCGACAACATATGGATAGTGTCATGAAAAAGCAAAAGGAGACTTTTGGTAATGAAAACCAAAAGCAGTTGAGATACCAAATCAATTGAAGGATTGGAAGTGTAACTCAAACAAGCTAAGAACCAGTCCAGCAGTCTCAGGCCTGTCCAGTAGGCCCATTCCCCATAATTGGGGATTCCAAGGAGAGACAGTACATATTTAAGAAAATAAATTAATATCCCATATCTGAAGTGTCAGCAGCCAAGGGTGAGATGAGGAGGAAATGCACGAGAGAAATGAACAAAGACCGAGATGAATCAAAGATTAGGTTGCAGCTAACAGCCAACTTATTCGACCCCAGAAGTCCTTATATGCACTTATGAAGGAATGGTTACAATGCAGTAGCAAATAAACAGAAAGAAAAGTGAAAAACAAGATCCTGTGGTATGTAGCATATGGGGGTAGCAGATTCATTATCTTGCAGCAAACACTGTTGGGGGCAAACACCATGACCTTTTTGGGAAATGTGTCTCTCAGGTGAATCAATCATAGGAGGATAGAGGACAGTCACTCATTTTGAAGAAATCTAAAAATCCATCTTCAGTGTGCTAAAGTTAGATAAGAATAAATAGGAGTGTTCTCCTTATTCATACTTCTTACCCATTTGGTGGCTTACCACACTGAAGGGCTCACAATCACTGAAAGTTGTACACACACTTTGGTACCTGACCTTAATATTCCAGAACTATAGGAATACAATGATGCAATATATACATATGTAAACAATAAAAAAATTAAAAAATAAAAAGAATATTTCAGAACTATAAGGATAATAAAAAAAAAGGTATTTGAATAGAAGAATATAGCTACTATGTTCCACAAAGAGTGATGATGTATTCATCATTATTCTGGCAGAAAATATTTTATTCTAAAATGCTATTGAATTCTAATCAAATGATAGAATACATTACTAACTTTTTCTTTGGAAATTACTGAAGGCTGCACATACCAAAAAAATAAGGTAAAGCAAAAGGAGAAAAAAATAATCAACTGAAGGTTGGATCCAATTGGAAAAACAGTGAAGGGAAATCTCAGAAATATCAGCTGTTCAAGCCAAGAAAATGAGGCCAGTATAGAATAGAAGGCCAGGAACTTCAGGAAGGGGTTTCCTAGGACATAATGGAGGTGGTGTTATTTATAGGTGGAATTTCAAGTAATTTTGGAGAGGAAAATATACAACAGTGTAGGTAACCTTATGTACCTATGATCTAGATTCATAGTTATTAACATAGGCCTATCCTTGCTATATTCTTACATAAGTCATTATAAGAAGCTAATGAATAACAAAAGTCACAGAAAAATAGTATGTGATGCGTTTCAAACTAACTAATTGCTAGATATATCATTTTTTATTTGTCCATGAGAATAATTCTCTAGAAAAGGAGAAAGAAATTATATTTTAATTATATATGTCCTGCTATATTGTTTGCATTAAGAATCATATATGGCTCAAATGAAAATGTATGCAATTGCTAATTAATAAAATATGAAATATAAAAAAGAAATCAAGAAGTTCTATGCAATAAGATAATTGAAAACCTAAAGTCACATTTTACAGTAGCAAGTAGAAAGTCAGAAGCAGTGTATGCCTGTAACACAAATTTTAAACTTCTAGTCACCAATCACAAAATCATCCCACCATTTGAGAAGAATGGTGTGGAAAATGCTACTGCTAAGGATTTATTACATCTTACTCTTTATGAGATGGTATAAAAAGAAGGCAAGTCATGATTTAAAAGTTTGACAAATACCTAGATATATTATAAACTCCATGATAAAACCATGGTAAAGAATGCCCATTTGATCCATCTATGACCCCCCCCAAAAAAATGGTGCTCAATATATTGTTCAGGGTAATTTCCTTTTTCCTAGAAAAGTTATCAACCATTTTTTAAAAAGACATTCTTTTTCTCTTGAGAGGCAGCTTCATGACAGGTTTTGTTCAGTCATACGATATTTGCAATTTAGTAGAAAAGAACACTTACTCAGCAAATAACCATCAGTTGTTTTAATGACTATTTGCCTCTGTCAGAAAATGGTACAAATTATGTTGCTATCAGAAGCTTCTCAACTTGGTTATATAAAAGTTTAGAATGCTAAATAGCACATGCTCGTCCTTGATATAGCATCTTGGGTAGAAGTTCTTAGGAAGAAGATCTGAGACAAAATTCTTGCTCATGTGATCTATTGAGAAATGTACCCAGAAAAAATGGAAGAAGCAGATACAATACACAGCAGGTCTGTGTATTGGGGATAGGGGGTAGGCCTGAGAAGAGAGGACTCAGGACCTGCATAATATCATAGATCTTCCAGGTCCCCATTATTAAAGCCATCTTTCTCTGCTAACCCATCTGATTCTGTATTGATTACTTACCCAGTGCAAAAACAACTCAGGAGTGGAGAAACTTCTTCCACACTGTGACATGTTTGAGAGTGGAAACTGCCTTCTGGTGTCCAGAAAATAAACTTTCATTGAGTCTACAGTTTTCCTTTTGAATCATTCATTTTTGCTCCCCTTTTCCAGTTCCAAACTGAGCAAGTGGCAATTCCTTCAGTTAATCTAGAAAGTCCTCAGTGTGTAATAAATGTGTAGTAAACTGGAACTGCTATCCTCAACAGGTAAAGAGACAATGTGCCACAGGAAAGGTTCCGCTGAAATACAAATGAAGGTAAGTATTAAAAACAAAGCTAGGCTGGGCACGGTGGCTCGTGCCTGTAAGCTTCAGCCTATGAAGCTGCTGGGGTTAGGGATCGCGGTTCGAGTACCACCTGGGGCCCATAGCAAGACTTAGTTCCAAAAAAAATACAGCTGGGTGTGGTGACGTGCACCTGTAATCCCATCTAGCTAGGAAGCTGAGGCTGGGGATTGCTTGAGTCTGTGGTACCCTGGGCAATGAGAGCCTGCAGTTCCACGGGCAAAAATAGCAAGACCTAGTCTCAAAAAACAAACAAAAAAAAGCTAAAAAAAAAATTCAGACTCTTTCCTCTAAGCTAATACCTAGATGCACCTCTTTCTAATGATCTCATCCTACAAGCTTCCCCTTAGAAATGTTCCAATGTTATTTTTCTAAAACAGTTGTCATAAATTTCATGCTTACTAACTTTCCTTTATTTCCCACAACCTGGAGGGAACTTAACAGGTTTTGCAGCCTAATCTCTCTCTCTCTCTCTCTCTCTCTCTCTCGCCTCATTCCTAGATTTACCACCGACATAAATCCTAAACAGGGGACACCTGTTTTTCAGTCTACTCTTTCTCCAATCAGTGATCATGTTGTGCTCCTATGGATGGAGCAGTATGAGGTTATCATTTTAAGCTGCTAAATTTGGAATAGTTTCATAGGCTGCAATATTCATAGCGGGAGGGGGGGTTGGAGGCAACGAATCAATCAATTCAATCTATTATGATGGCTTCACTCATAAATTAGGCATATGTCTCTTTTCTTAGGGCTTGTGAAAATAAAGTGGCATTTATGTGAGATAACCTGGCTGGGTTCTCCTGGTACAAGAGAGTTGCTTCATGATTGTTAATCTTTCCTCTTCTGATTTCCTTTCACGTAAGTATTTATCATTTCTTACACCCCATTCTAACATAATGAGGTGTCATTTATACAACATATATTAAGATCAAAGGTTTTATAAGGTAATGTGGGCAGAAAGTTTTTAAAAGAGCTTTTCTTCTAATTTTATTATTCACTGTGAGGTTAATATGACCATCAGTATATCAGTATGTCATTAGTGAACATTTTTAGGGAAAAAAAACTGAATAGTACAACATAAAAACTCATCACCAAGTGCTAGTAATCTAAGTCAAGATTTTGATCTGTGCTTATTTATAATATCTTTACCATAATTAATAATGTATCACTGCTGTAAGGTAATAAATTTTAAAGATTTCATATAAAGAATGCATTACTTAAAATTACTTATGTTGAATGATTTCAAATAATGCATCATGAAGTGACTTATTAGATGGTATATGGATGTAGATTTTATAAGCCTTTCCCTCTGGTGTACTTTGATTTTCATATAACCATTCTACTTTAGCACTTAAATTGCTTATTTGTTCTAACAATCTATATCATTATTACACCTTTTGAATTACACATCTTGTTTTTTTTTTGTTCTCTACATAATGAATAAATTATTGTGACAATAGAAAAATCTTAATTTGTTTTTCCACATTATGATTTGCTGATGGGTAAAAAGAGGAAATAGAACATGTGACATGGCAAATTAAAGGGAATTTGATGATTTTTTTCAGTGTAAAGAAAAGTGTTGGAATAAAAGATGTTAGGATGATTTCCTGTATACCAAACTAGTCAGATGATTCTAAATATTTGTTTTTGGATAACAAGAGTTAGTAATCATCTTTTCTAAGGAAACGCTGGATCTGTGATGAAGAGTGACAATATTCAGATGCTGCACAGGCTCACATGGCAATTGACCTTCGGAAGGTAAACATAAAGAAATTTGATGTGAAATAAAGCAGAAAATTTTGGAAGATAATAATAAGAATGTATCATTAAGCAAAAAAGGTGCTTATTTTTAATTAGTAAAAACAACAATAAAATGTCAATAAGAAAAAAGGCCTACAAGAGAAAGAGCTGAAAAAGTTAGACAGGAAGGATCCCATCCTTAAGAATGGTTATGATCTATTACCATGCTCTCTCTCTTGCTGCCCTCTCACGTATTGTGAAGTCTTTCATGACAGATCAGTTTAGCTGGATTAGAGTTCCATTATTCAAACATTACCCTTAGTGTTGCTGCATAAAAAATGTGCATAATCATGAAAGTCCTGAACTAGTTTATTTTAAGTAAGTATATCGTCCTAGATAATATATGTAAATATGTAGAAATATATAATTTATATACTATATATTAATTTATATGTAACCATTTTATAAATATATTTAATATATCATATTTGTGTGTTATGGCAAAAAGTCGAAGCATGGGGCACAAGGAAGGACAACAAGAGAGACTGACACAGCCAAAGAGGCTGGGACTGAATGGAAGTATGCACCATCACTGCTATTTATTAAAGCTACTATCATATTTAAATAGAGTGATAACAATGGTTTGCAGTTGAACAAACAAGGGGAAGATGTGGGGTTTAGGCAGAATTAGAACAGGCAAAATATTAGTTTGTGTGGGATACATGGGGAGAGGGAATTCACGTATCAAATTGCTGTAATCTCCTAAGGAAGGTCTCTTAGGATAAATATTGGAGGAATGGTGACACTGCTGCCCACGAGAGGTCAATTATGTCATTTCCATCTTCAGTGTTCTGAAGACAGATAAGAGTGGAATGAAGTTTTCTTCATCCACAGCATGAGTCCTGACCGGTCTTAGCTCGCAGCGCTGGCATGTTATCTATTACAAATTATAATGCATGCAAAGAATATATTTGCATATGTGCATTTATGAATGTATTTACATATGTGTAAATACATACATATTTGAATAAGTTATCCTGGATAATATGGGTAGGTTTGACTGAATCAGCTTTATAAGATTGCTGTCCAACATGGCCCCCACCAGCCTCCTTTTCCTGTATTCACCCCTGTTTCTTCCCGCCATAGCCATATCTGCATAAAACACTCCCATCAACACCTCTCTATATAAGTGAGCTCCAAATCAACAAAACTGGAACTTCTCTGGTGATTAGCTCTGACCTACTGGCTTGTGTCTTTCTTATAAGCTTAAATTTTTAAAAGACATAAAAGACATTTCACCTTTGGAAACAGCTTCAGGCCATACCCATGGAATTCTACCCTATTTGAAAACTTTTGTTTTTGTTTTTTTTTTGTTTTTTTTTTTTTTTTTGACTGTGGGCAATAGTCAACAGACTTTGGATTTGCTTGTTTAGCCAGACCTCAAATTATGAAAGTCAAATCCTTGTTACATGTATGTAACACATGTATTTATATGCATCTAATTATGTACTATCTCATATATATAATTATGTGTATGTGTATTTATGTATATGACACTAGTTCATATCATACTAGTTCAGCTTCTCGATACACACACACAAACACGCACAGAGTTTTTTCTCTCCATGGTGAAATAGAACTCATGATAAAAACCAAAGTTCTAACTGAATCTCACATTTAATAAGCTCTGTGACTATACAGATCTGAAGATTTAAAAGCTCTATGAGGTGAAGATCACATAAGAGGTGAGAGACAATAAATAATAAAAGGCACAGGTATCAAGTCTACATCTACTTGCAAATAGAACTGAACTTCTAAGCTCCACTCTATATTGGAGAATTTAAAGCTACATGAAACCACAATTATGGAATATTTCTAGAGTGATTATGTGGCTTAAAAATATTTGAAATAAAAAATAAAAATATTTGGGTTCCACCTAAATTATTTTTAAAAAATCTTCCTGTGCAATGAAACCTCTATTTAGTTTATTGTCTCTTTGCCCTTCCCACTATGACTGGACTCTGAGATAAACCTTATTGAGCTTTCTACAGTCACTACTTAGAAAGTAAAGTAAAATGAAAATAACATATCCAGAGTATCTGCATTTCTCTTTGATGAATGAAAATTTAATCAGTTTAATCAAGATGCTATAATTAGCCATGCTAATGAATGAATAACTGATAATGGAATTTGCATAAGGCCAAATAAATGAATCTCTAAAGAGAGAATTTCAGAAATCAGTGTTTAAGTCAATTAATGGATGGTTGGAAAATGTGCAAAAGACCTATGGGCATTAGAGTGACTCTACAAGCCAAATCAATTTTGAGTATAATGAAAGTGAAGGCAGTTACAAAATTATGTGAGCGATAAACACTCAAAAGTTCAAGGCAATTTTTGACAATCCTATTTCTCTGTTTGTACCCTGATTCTTGGACTAGTCTTACTCACTAGAACCAGGTTGTGGTATGATGCAACTGTGTGATGCACTCTCCTAGGATCATAAGGAACTGCTTTTGAATGCTCCTACCTGGATCGTCATTCTCACACTTCATTTTCTGAAATTGGGTCATCCTTTAATCATGATGAAGTAGCCTTGATACCCTTGGCTTAACCCATATCCTGACTTCAAATAACCTAGAAACCCAGAAACCCTATAAGAATATTTTTAATTATTTGTATGACATAATGTCCTGAAAATAAAATCCAGCTTTATTTTGATGATGAGTAAGAGGATCACATTCTGAATTAAATCTCTATTACTTAACCTTTATAAAATTTGAGACTACAGCTCATCCATAAATACCCCGTTGTGGAGGCTGTGTAAATTTGGTTTAAATAACTTTGGTCATTTGAACTCATGATATGTTCCATTTAAGTCAGTTTATGCTTAAACTATTTCTTTCCTGTGTGTTAAATTAAAAACATATCATATAAGTTCCAGTAATTAGTATTTATTTTTAAGGAAGATATTAAAATGTGCTAAAACTGAGTAGAATAGTTACATTTTGTAACATTTTGTTGAATGAGTGTTCCAGTAGTCAGAGAGTGTTTTTAATTGCTTCACCCAATAGAAACCCATTCAAAAGTTATTGAATTATTTTGTAAAATTTACCAAAAAAAAAGACACTTTATCCATCTCTAGTTAGCTTTGCAATTTCAAAGACAAACACATTGACTTGTGATAGAAAGAAGAGATTCTTTATTCTGTGAGCTCCAAAGAGCATTTTGCCTAGAATGGCAGAATGATTGAACTAGAAGAGAGCAACCAAATCTGGATTCAAATTGTAATTTTATTTGAGGAAGACAATTAATCAGGTAACTTACACTGGTTCCAGGTTTTTATTCTACAAAGTAAAGAGGTTTGAGAAATTAGCTACGAGATACTTTCCAGGTCTAACATCTTATGATATACTGGAAATTCACTAAAATAAAAAGAAAAAAAAACCCACAAAAATAGTGACTTATCCAAGCTCATAAATTATGTTCAGGGAACATTCTGAACATTAAGATGAATGTGTTTCTCATTGTAATTCAGGCTACTAATCTTTCACAAAAGAAAATGACTATTCCATCATATATTATGCTACTCAAAGAGGAAGCAAATGAAGCTTCTAAAATTGTCTCCCATACTCAAATATAACTAACTTATTCACTGGATGAGCAAATCTCCTCTACAGTTGTTAAAACACTACTGAGAACCTTTTTTCACCTTTCAGATAAATTGACTTCTCTAAACTTTCTTTCAGATAAAAACATAATCATGTTTCAAAATAGATCAAATTATATTGATCAGAAAAATAAAAGTTCCAAACTTTAAGAATGCTACTCATTTAATTAACACTCACAGCCAAATACAGTACGATATGGATCAAATCAATGAGGAAGCCAAAAATGTGTATAATACATCTTTTAGTTCATCTCAGGTAAGAGACCACAGTTAATATTGGTCACATTCTAACATAGTAATACATGTACATTAGTAGCTAGTAACTAAAAGATAAAATTTTAAAATAAAAAGATTTGGAATTTTAAAGCTTAAAAATATGGTTAGGACAAAGAAGAAATTATAAAGGAAATCTAAGGTATGGAAATGGCATGAAACTCTTATTACAGGGTCTAAAATTTCTCCACAAATGCATATAAGTGAGAACCCCTATCTTCTGCTTTCATCTTGCCCATCCTAGCTCCTACTTTGCAGGATCTGCATGTACACAAAGATCACAAGTGCAGGGATGGAGAAAGATACTCCTTCCCTGAGAAGATTATGTTGGATTCTGGAGTAGTAGGCAAATTACTGACCCCAGGTTTCAATTCCTTCACCTGGTTTCAAATTTCAACACCATCACCCAAATTCTGTGAACAAGGACGAGTGACTCTAAGACTCTGAGTCCCAAATCGCTTATTTCTAAATGAACTACTTATTGAGTATTGCCTTTCTATGGCATTAAGAATGGCACAATATTAAGAAACTATGTTATTGGCAGGACTTTCTTTCCCCATGTTTGAGTGTCTCAATACTCAGCTGTCCTAGCTGGGTAGGTCCTGATAGATGTGTTCAGTTTAGCTGTGTACTGCAGGGTCATTTTAAGTTTTAAAAGCTTTGTGAGTAGGTTAGTGATCTAGCCAATGTATGTGTCCTTATTTCTTCTAGCTCAAACTGAGAGAAAAAGGTCTCAGCTTAATCATCTCTATCATCAAAAGATGTGACTGCGCATGCAGTCAAAATTTGAAACATAAATACTGAATAGATGAATGAACAAATGGTTTCCAAAAGTGTATTCATAAGTGGGAACTGCTAGTAAATGTTATTAAGACTTTCTTCTACACCTGAGTGAAATTCAATTTTGAAGGTTCATACTCTTTGATCAAAACCCTCTTAAGTTCTTTCACACTCAGATAGAATAGGAAAATAGAATATATTGAGGCTTTCAAAGAGGAAATTCATTTTTCATGAATTGGTCGCTTGATGGATGTTCTCAGTAGTGCCTGAAGTTAGTAAAAATGTATAGTGGGCCTCTCTTGGCAACACTGCTTTATGGAAAATCCTTTTCACTTGATTCATTTGATACTAGTTTGTACCAGTACTTTTAGATCAAGCTTTTTCAGTCAAAAACCAGTAACACTGGAGCCAGATAATTCCTTGTTGTGAGAAAAGTCCTGTGTGGGGTAGGGTATTTAGCAACATCCTTGGCCTCTGCCCACTAGGTGCCAGTAGCAACCAACCCTTGCCCACCCTACAGTGACTGCCAAAAATATCTCCAGACATTGAACATCCTGTGAAGGAAAAATGGACTCAGTTGAGAAGCACTGGTTTTGAATGATTGTTGCCACCAAACAAATACAAGCTTTCTCAAAAGTTGAAAAGAATTGAATGACACATCACTAGCTCTGGAATCTACTCTGTAGTCAAAATGCTGAATTTTGACAAATATTCTTATTAGCAAATCCATTTGATAGGGGGTGCTACCCCCCCCCCCCCGGGGTGTCATTGTCTCCTGTTTAAGACTGCAGATTTTAAGAAAGGTATGATAAAATGTGAGAATGGCCTTAATTTAAAAAAAATTTTTTACAAAGATACAAGGGGAAGGAAGGAGGAAAACAGGTGTTTGTTTGTTTGTTTGTTTGTTTTTGTAATGTAATAATTTAGGAGCTGTTCCTGGAAGGCGGGAAAACAGAAAGAATATGTAAAGAGGTTTAAAACAAAGGGAGAAAAAAAAGAGAGATGGGAATGGAGATTGAGATTTAGGTTTGGTTTTGGCCATTTTTGTAGGATGGAGATGTGAACCATGTAAGCTGGGCCATGTGGCCACCTGGGGCCTGCAGCCCTTGGCTGGTCTGGGCTAGCCACATGTGTGCTAAAGGCAGTTGAAAAGTTTGCAGATTTAAACTCCATGTTGGAGTTTGTTTTGCTGAGTTTGACATGTCTGAAAGAGGCCGTGCAAAAGTCAAACCTAAAAAAAAAAGTAAACTTTGCTGGGTCCGGTACCATAAAGTTTCTTCTACTACATGGACGACAAGAAGAGAACGGCATGGAGGAGCTGGAGCATGCCAAAGGAGTGCAAAGGAGCCGGCCAAAGGAAGATGTCTTTAAACATGCAGAGATGAACTCTGAGAGGCTGATTTTGGTGAGATGATCAGGACTGAGAGACTGAGGATTTTTAGGCAATCTGGGAAAGGATTTTAAACAATGTTGAGAAAGGTTTTGGATAATGTTAAAATAATCAGAGTTTTACTTACATGTTTCTTTTGTAGTAATTAAAAAATTACCTTGTTAAAAATAAATTAGTCTGCACTGATAGTCTTGCTTTGACTTGGTATTTTGGTTAAAAAGGCTGGGAATGGTGGAAAAAACCCACTGTCTAAAAGGGTAAAAGAGGCAAACTAGTCTAAAGTTTAAAATGTGTTTCTAAGCTAATTTTTGCATACAAATGGTGGAGGTAAACAGTAAAAATGCTACTAAACAGTTTGTAACCTGCTTCCTAGGGGGAAAAAAAAAAAACAGGCATCAAAAGGTGTGTCTAGTTTAAAAGTTAAAAGTAAATGTTAATGAACAGCAAGTAGCTGGCTTCAAGAAGGAAGCAGGCAAAAGGGTGTTTCAAGTTCAAGTCAAAGTTTTGTTTTTTGCTCTGTTTCACATTCAGAAAACTCCCAACCTAAATCAGCAAGCCTGTGCTTGTGTTCTCTTAGCAAATTAAGAACTAAAATACCGCGTCACCAAAATATCACTTCCCTAACTGCAGATTATACTGGTTTCTATAATCTCTGTGTGTGTGTGTCAAATGAAGGTGTATATATTTATATTCTCAAGTTTTATAGTTCCAAGCTTTATATTCCCAAGATTTTATCACTTGTCAACAGAACAAGCTTCTAAAACTTCTTACTTTGGTTACACATCTAAAAATAATTTTGTATGGTCCTACAACAGCAATAATCCAGAAAGTTACAATGTTTTCCCTTGATTCCACTTAAATATACAATAATATTACAATATAAACCTAATGTTGCATGTTTGCTCACATTCTTCTCTTTTTAATATTTACCTTACTCTTCTGCTCTGTTTTAGGTCTGTTTATGGTGGTCAGGATATAACTGAATTTTGGTGTTAGTCTATTAAGATTGTCATTTAACAAAAAAAGATGAACTTATTTTCATGTGGTATAGAAAATACATTTTGCTTTATTTTTTTGCCATCTTGTTCCCTTCAAGGCACTACTGAATCCTGACTCTTAACAGAGCATTTGTTTTACTCCTATCATCTCTCTACTCCTATAAAAGCTATAGTTTCTGCTTTTAATTCTAATAGCTGTTCAAACTGTTGTATCAGTTTTTCTATCAGTTTACCAGTTAATTTATTAAAGTTTACAATATAAATTTTGATTTTAAAATGCAAAGGCATATATATATATATGCAAAATTATCATCTATGGCTAATATTTCCTTTGTGATTAAATAATATCTTTAAAATCCTTAAAAAACTTTTCTGCCTTAAAGACTTTGACATCGTCGGATATGAGGGCAATCTGACTGCGACATCTGTCACCCCATTGATCGCCAGGGTTGATTCGGCTCATCTGGCTGGCTAGGTGGGTGTCCCCTTCCTCCCTCACTGTTCCATGTGCGTCCTCCCAAAGCTGCGCACTTGGTCGAAGAGGACGGCCTTCCCGGAACAGAGACTGACCATTCTTTGGTGGAGGGTATAGGAGTAGCTGTGCTCCCCTGCTAGAACCTCCAAACAAGCTCTCAAGACTGACTTCATTTCCCATTGATTAGAAATTCTTTGCACAGTTTGCCATTTCTCATTACTTTTTAGTCTTTTTGTTCAATCCTATCTTAATATCTATATATGTAGATCACTAAAAAATGTATAATCTATAGATCATTTTAAAAAATTGTAATTCATTTAATGTGAAATTTATTCATTTATATTTACTGCAAGTAAACACTTTCCCCTTCCTTGTCTCTGACCTTTGGATATGACTGTGCAATTTCTCCCATGTAAAGATAGAAAAGAGTCTATTACTGACCATTTCTATCAGGGTTGGTCTTGTGACTTGTTATAAACTTCTCTGTATATTTTTTTAAAAAAGCTAAAATTGTGAATGATGCACCAAGAAATCATATGTAGCACAATTCAAGAAAGAACTATGACAATTCATTGGGCACTATGAAAACAAAACAAAACAAAAAAAATGGACCACATTGTCCCTAAAAGCAGATCTCAAGTTCATGGGAAGTGTTGCTTAAGTATCTATTCATTGCCACTTCCCAGCTCCTGCCCCTCTACACAAAGTGCTAATACTTCCCACTTTGGCATGTTGATAGTAACCATTCTCTCTCCTATCCTAAGTATCCCCCACCTTGGCCACCCATGATATAGCAAAGGTTGTCCTTAGCCTCTGCTGGTGATGGAAAAGATATCTCACCCTCAGGTGCACTGGCATGTGGACAGGTAAGATTTTCTCTGCACTAAGAAGTGATGCTGACTCAACCTGACCTTGAGAAAGTCACAGATTTCAGGGGAGATCACATGTATCTGAAAACATAATTACTACACATTGTACTCAGTACTTTCATTTAAGATGTGCTATGACCAATGGAGGAGGCACTCCTGATCCTGTCTGGGAGAAAGTAGGAGTTCATTGGGAAGTTACTACCTTAATGCAGTTTTAAATGGTCTGAGAATTTTCCAGACATCTCAGAAGAAGGGAAAATCATCATAATACCATAATATATTAGTCTTTTACCTTTTATCCAGTGATATGAAAATATTGTCATTGGAAATAAATACCATCATAAAATTACTCTGTGCTGTGTTTACTATATCACTAATAGTGTGTTGGGGACCTGATTGTGTTGGCGATCTCGGGATTGATTTCCTCTCCAGCCATTCTCCACTTATCATCTTCACTCTATTCTGTGTCCCTGGAGCTTCCCTTGCCCCTGTGCTTCAGTTTGCATGCTGCCAATGAGGAGACAGGTAAGATACTGAAAGGAGACAGAAGGAAGAGGCAGGGTATTCATTACACTGCCCCCGCCCTGCCTGGCACCATGGGCCAGCTGGATCTCTTGCTCAGAGATCACTACCACTTGACATCTTTCCTTCCACCTAGTTCCAACCACCATGACTTCAGCATCCAGCACTCTCTAACCCCAAGCTCCTACATTATCCCTATTGATTTCCCTCCACCTTATTTACACTTGTGAAAATAGAGCCTTTATTAAATTATTTTCATATTACCCAGTTTGAAGTGTCATCTAATATCATGAACTCACTTATATTATTTTTCTCATTCCTACAATGCAGACAGGTAGGCACCTTATCACCTTATTCCCATTTGAAGTAGGATCTCCTTGAAATGTATTTCTAACTATTCTTACTATTCTAATAGTTGGCGCCAACTAGAAAAAGAAATAGCATCATGCTATTATGTTATCATTATTAAATTCCAGCCACAAGAAATCACTTTAAATCTGAACTTTCTTAATCTTCAAAACATGCATTTGTGATAAATTATGTTATTCTAATTTTAGGAAGAAGGATGCTGGCTCCAGAAGGTTAAGTAACTTGCTCACAGTAACATACTGAGCACATAGAGGGATTCAAATTCCTCTCTCTCAAATTTCAAAATCAGTGCCATTATCCCTCTATTATGCAATAAAAAATAAGTTGGAATGGCATTAGGTAAAATAAAATTCATTTATTTTTATGCCCTACTTATTCTCAAAGGATAATGGAAATTTTATACAGCTTTATCTGTTTTCCTCAGCAGGAACATTTATTTCATATGTAGCCACTTCTACCTCTTTCAGAATTAAAAAAATAAATATACAGAAATGCATGTAAAATGTATACATACACAGTAATAAGTGATGGAAATTTTTTTAAAAATCATGTAACTACCATCCACAGCCAGGAAGAGACTATCACTGGTACCAAAATAACTACCTATGCCTTACTTCTTGTTGCTCATCCTCAGAGGAACCCCAATTGCAAGTTTATACTAATTGTTTACTTTTTCAACATTTTTCACTGCATTTGCTTAGATCCTTAAGTAAAACACTACTGTTTTTCTTGATTTTGAAATTTACACAAATGTGACCATATTGCATCCCTTCTTTCCTATTTTGTTCTCTTGGTCAACATTGCAAAAGCAAGATGCATCCATGTCATTAGACAAAAACACCAATTTGTTTTCATTGTGGTGCAGAATTTCCCTTCTTTAATATGTTGCAATTCATTGACCAACTTAACTACCAGTGAATATTGGATTTTTTTTTTTAGTTGTTGTATTAATTTGAAAAATAACATGGCTACGAACATTTCTGCATATGTATTTTAGTGAACACAAGCACATATTTCTCTGTAACAGTGAAACTGTTGAGTAAAAATCAATATACTTAAATACTGCCAAACACAATTGCGGAGACTCTAACTTGTGCTGCCTGCTAACTCTAATGGCTTACACCCTCATAAATGCTTGGCACCTTCAGATTTATTACTGAGCGCCTTCCATGCTAATTTTAGATGTGCTAGTAGGTATGTAATGGTATTCCACTGTGATTGTTTCCTAACTACAAATAAGGTTGAACACTTTTTATTTGTTGGTATTTAAGTTTCTTCATTGTCAAAATACTTCTTTAATTTTTTATCTTTGTACTGTATCAAAGCCTGTCTTTTGTTTGATGACCTATAGAATTCTATAGATATTCTGAGACTTGCTCTTTCTCAGTTATAAGTGTGATTGACTTCATATTCTCTTGACTTTTCATTCATTTCATGGTTCTTTGGATAAATAAATAAATAGATCTCAAGTGTTATACAATTAAATGTATCATTTTCACTCACTAGAACTTTCTCATTAGTATTTTCAGTACCTTTTTAAATAAATCCTGCTACATCTCAATATCACATAGACTTTCATTTTACTGTCTTATAAAAGTCTTTCATAAACATGCCTTCTTTTAGCCTGAAATTGATTTTCATGTACAAAATGAAGTAGTAAGTCTAAAATCTAAAAATAGTCAATACCTTTATCACCTGTCAGAATATACAAGGAAGCTTTTTCTGAGGATTTTAGTCTACTTTATTTTTTGACTTGTGATCCCTATTAGACATTAAGTTTACTTTATATTTAGGTTTATTTTACAAATCTTATGTTAATTTCCATTTCCCATATATTTGCTACTATCTTTGTTTTTAATTCCTCTGACTTCTCAGATTTTGCACCTATGTGCATGTTATCCCATGTAAAATGCAGCCATTTGAAGAAAAGTCAAAGCAAGCTAACAACCAAAATGAAGTACACAAATCAAGGGGCTGGGGTGTGGGACAGGTTGGGAATGGTCGGGGGGGTGAACCCCAGGAATTACAAAGATGTGAAATTTATACATAAATAAAGGATTTAATTAAAAAAATAAAGTGAAGCCATTGGAATTTCCTTTTGTATCTGTTAGTGACAAATTTACTCAAATTTTGTTTATTTTAATGTATATATTTGACTTCCATTCATGCTGTATATTTTTTCTAGGTATATAAATCTGAATTTCAAGTCTTTTATTCATCATTTTGGAGATAACCTTCATTTGTCTTCTGAATTCAGTGGTCACTATTGAAAAAAAAGTTAGCCAGTTCTTTTTCTGAATGTGGTCAGTCTTATTTCTCTTTGCTGGTTTGACTGTTTCATAACATGATTTTAACTGTGAACCTAGACTTTGCTATCTTTCAACACTAGTGGAAAATTCCAGCTATTCTTTCTGCAAATATTCCTTTCTCATCTACATTTAGGACTTCAGTGAAATGCCTATTAGACATAATCATGGAATTCTTATCTCTTACTCTCATCTGCGAATTTATTTTTTACTTTGGCCATCATACCATCTGTATAATTTCTTATTCTATCCTTCACAATTAGCTAAATCTCATCTGTGATCAACTGTTGCTATTTATAGATAAAATGTTTCCTTTTATAATATTTCTACTTTTGTTTATCTGAATAAACTCTGTAATTTAATGAACAAAATTGTGTAAAATTTAATGTCCTGCTTTTAATCATTGTGAATCAACAATATTAACATGAGAGAGCAGGATACAGGATAACCAAGACCTCTTTTTAGGGATCATGCAACTTTTTTATAAGTTTAAAATTAGTTCAAAATAAAAAGTTTTTGAAAGCAATATATCAAAATAGATAGTAACTTGGCAAATGTAATTAATGTTTCTCTGAAAAATGATGAAAATGTACTGACCCAAAGAAGACAGCAGGTGTTCATTAGAAGTGTGAAATCCTTATTAATAATTCAATTCCATATGCATTCCTACGTCTGCATTAGGAAGTGGGCACAAAGACCAGTTTAAGCTTTCAAAATTCTGGAATGAAACAAAATGACTAAGACCAGAAATTGCTTTTTTTTAACATTATCCTAGGAAATGTAGATGAGAAGTAGCAGCCCCTTAATTTTCTTCTTTTTCATTGTTTTCATGTACTCCTCTCTTTCCTTCCTTTGATTAAAACATTAACTATAGTTAAATAGAAATTACCATGAGTAACACATTTTTCCTTGTAAAAGTTATGCTCAAAGACTTCCAGCATAAAAATATTATCTCACAAATGTGTTAAATGAAGCATAATTAATTTCCCACTGAATCACTATAAAGGAGGTTGGAAGCCCTCTCCTCTCTAATACATCACCAGCCAGCTTCTCTCTTGATTCACTTCCTATGCTGTTATTTGAATTGTTACTTCCTTGAATTCAGAACAAAGTAGAGAATGAAAATAGTTCTTGGCCTACCTCAAAGGCCAGTACCAATACAGTGAAAGCACTCCTCATTTCTTTTATAGATAATACAGTCCAGACATAAGACTTTCTCTTCCCATCTCCTTACTCAAATAGGAGGTTTTTCTTTCGAACTAGCCTGTCATCCCTCGGTGTGACTCAGGCTGAACATTTACTAGTATACTAGCTTAAATGTGAGAAGCTCAGTAGGAGCCTGGAGTATAGACTATCATCTGACTGCAAAATCTGAGCAAGCTTCACCTAATCATATCCAGTCAGTGTACAAGCACACACACATATACTTACTGAACTAGATAGTAGAGTGAATTCAGATTGGTTAACTTCCATTGCAGGTGCCCCCACTTTAGGCTACAAATGATAGAAATGGTTTTTATACACTTTGGGGAATCAGGGTCTCAATCTATCCATAAGGTGCATCCTCACCTGCTCTGCAGATATTTGGAAGCCTGGCAAAGTCATTTTCTCTATCTTATAGCCCACTCTGTGACCCTCTAAGAGAGATCCAGCTCATTTCTCTTAATCAGGAGCAATGACTTTCAAAAGAGGCTGATGGCACCAATTGATGAACTAAGTCAAGAGGGAGAAGCTAATCATGAAGGATGTGCCTTGTGTCTGTGTGTTATTTATAGAAATCTCAGCAGACAGGGAGAATAAATTAACATTATTAAGCTAAATCTATCCTGTGATTCTCAATTCTTGTTAGTACAAATTCTCCCTTAACTGATTTCTATATAATTTTATAACAATCTATGCTATATTTATTTTAGTCAAAATTATACCCTGAAACGGAGTGTTTTCTCACCCTTTTTCCCCTAAAAAAAAAGTTGATCCAGATTTTCATGGCAAATCACAAAAGGAGAAAAAAAAACAGCACAAACAACCTAAAATGGGGGTGACAAGGGTAGAGTCAGAAATAGAAAGGAACTGCCTTTTTCTAAGAAAGGGGCTTTGCTACTTTGGAAACAATGCTACCTTGTAAAGAATTGGTATAATAACACATCCATTGTTACAACAATCTAGCCAAAGATACTGGACACAAAGGAAATCATCCCAAACACAAAGTCAAACAATCAGGCAGATTGATTAGCAAACAAGCTGAAAGGAGTTTAATATAACAGGTATGCCCCTGTAAACCAGGGAGACCCAGCAAATCTAAGTAAATTCCCATGTGACTTCAGATGATATCTTAAATAGCTTAGCCAAGGCAAAGGAGGTCAGGAGGGCAAAAAGAAGTTCAGTTTACCAAAGAAGACTCAGTGAACCAAAGAATGCAAATTTACATTCTGCCTTCTACTTTGAAAAGAAATAAGGAGCATAGGTCTTCCTGATTCTTACACCTGGGTGCTGTCTTTGTCTTGAATTAGTTATGTCTTTCAGTCCTATTTCTCAGATCAAAAACTTATGACACAAAAAGTTATCCATATAATAAAATATTTAGCCCATGATAAAATGTCCAGTTTTCTAATTATTAAAAGAGTTTGCTTGCCTAAATCAGGTATATATTACTATATAATGTCTTCAATGACTTATTTAATCTAGTTTCCTCTTGCATCTTTTATTTTCCTGGAACTTGATTGCTTTTGCTTTCAATATATTTACCAAGAAAATACCTTGATGTACAATAGAATATGCCAATGTGAGGACTTTGCTTATTGCACATTCTGGTCATGCTATACCACATGTGCAAATGGGTGCCTAGATTTATAATTTTCATTCAAATTGCATTTGCCCTTCCTCTCCCCCCAAAAAACTGCTTTATTGGTGGTTCTGTGTATTTTCACTTGGGGATTTCTGCAACCTCATTTCCCCCTCCCCCCCCCTTAATATTTCTGCTATCCTTTTTCAAAGGCATCTACTCCATAACCAAAAGTAGCCATTCTAGTAAAAATATTTCTCTTCTAAATTTAGTCTCCAATATCTTTCCTGAAACAGGTCATAAAATGCTCTCTTAAGAGGTACCCTTCCTAAACCCAGAGGAAAGAAGACACAAGGATGACCAGAAGAATCCTAAGTAAAGGACTGACTGAAGTTGACCACAGTTAATTACACTTAACTCGTATTCTCCAGTTCATCACATTTCTACACAAATGAACATAAAAACACTCAGATTATTAAGGTCTTTATTCCCTTATGGAGTCACTTGTATCATGTAAACTTATACTATATAAACATTTATGTTCTTGTTTATCTGTTTTTCTCAGTTAAATTATCATATGTCCTCAGGTACACTATGGGAATAGAGGAAACTTTTTACCACCCCTATACGTCTGAAAGAAAAATTTCCCCTTAACACTATTTGGTTAACAAAAGTTATAGTTCACCAAAAAAGATGGCAGATGAATGTTTTTTTCTTTTATTTATGAATTTTTCATGTTTCCTAGCAACTTCTAAAAATGGTCAATGTTATTTTATATTTGAGCCAGCATATGAATTTATGAGTTTAGAAATATTTGATGCATTGCAATCCTTGCAATCATATTTCTTATTATCCATTTTTAATCAGCAGGACTCTCTTCAATTGGGATTTGAAAATCTTTGAGAGATTTTTTTTGTTACCCAATGTGAAAAGATACTCTGATTCATATTGTATATTTCAAGACCCAGAACTAGAGTCAGCTTGGGTTGGTCATTGTTTCTGTTACTAGAGTTAAGAAACATGTATATAAATATATGTGTGTGTGTGAATGCAAGTAAATGTGGGAAATGTAAAAGAAACATATAAATGATATTCATATTGATATTATCATCTCTGAATAAAGATATTCTTACTGCATAGATGCATTCTACATACCCTTGTTTATTATTTTAATATTCAGACATGGAAAATAGGTGTATAAAATAAAATATGTGTATACAATATGTGTCAATATTCATTATAACTATTCATACTGATATTTACAATACAAATTCGGTGCTACATTTTTTATTCAGCCTCATAGATGCACAACTATCTTTTTTTCTAAAACAGAAATCATTATTTGCAACAAAACAATTTTCATTATTCAAAAATATATTCAGAGCAGTCTCAGAATCCAAACCTGACACGAGCAGTTGATTACAAGAGCAGTTTATTTGCAAATTTACTTTTCCTTTGAGTTAAAGGGGTCCAGAATAGGCCATTGTGCCCTAAAAATTATTTTCAGTTGAAGGCATTTAAGAATTAGTTTCTCACTGAACTTCCTTGTCTGAGCCATAGCCATCTCCCAAAGAACTCAAAAGGAAATCTGTTGCCATCAACTGCTTCTGCTGGAGCCACCAGGAAAATCAAGTCTTTCTGTTGGAGAATAGAAGTCTACACCATATCTAAACAGATATTATCACAAACTATCATCTATCCCATCTATTCTCCTAAGGATCCAATTATCTTTCCTAAAAGTCATTTGTTTTTTCATAAGTACCCTTCTATCCCCTATTAAGAGGTCATCCATTTTCCACAAGCACTCTTCTTTTTCCCTTCCCTTATTAAAATGGAATATAAATCCCAAATTCTAACCATCCAGAGTTATATTTTTATGAACTCCCATATGTACATGATTAAATTTTATCTCCTGCTAATCTGTCCTTTATAAATTTAATTCACAGGCCCCTAATGAATTAACCTAAGAGGTAGAGGAATTTTCTTTCTCCTGGACAGGGTATATCCTATATCACATTAGAAATGTTTGGGCAAATTATTATATTGTAAAGTTTCTCACTGAGGTTATGTCACCTCACCAACTAAAATCACAAATGTATTTAATTGAGCTTGCTCTAAATAGATGCTGATTTGTAAAATTTTGCTTGTAGTTATAAACTTTACATATACATTTTACATTGTGTCAGACTTTAAACTATACAATGAGTTACATGCAGAGATTTTGTTTCTACCTTTATTCCATTAAACATATTTCTCACTTTAAATATTTTTCAGTGTTTTTTATAACCCCAAGACTTTTTTTATTACTTAGTTTCTCCTTTTGTTTATTATTAAATCTATCATTCATTTGCATGCTTATACTATGTTGGGGTTACATTTCACTCCTCCATATGTGCAAGGCTGCACTTACTCCCATACCAGTGCACTACCCTTCCTCTCCCTAGTTCTTTTCTCCTTCCCATCCCATCCATTTCCCTCTGACAAACAGAAAATTTTTCATTGGATCTAAGATTTATTTTAGCTGTAATTTGGTTACTTACATTCCCCCAGATAAACAGAGCCATCCAATATAAAGCCACATAAATAAAACCATCTTTCCTTTCTGACTTATTTCTCTTAGCATAATGACCTCGAGATTCATTTATTTTGTCCCATGAATTTATCCTTTTCCAACAACTGAGTAGCATTCCATCAAGTAAACATTGCACAATTTTTCTATCCTTCTGTCAATGGACACTTAGGTTAGTTCATGACTTGGCAATTGTGGACATTGCTACTATGAACTTAGGTGTACATAAAACTTTCAATATTAGCTTTCATGTTCTTTGAATCAATACCTAGTAGAGTTATGTCTGAGTCCTAAGGAAATTTTATTTTCTTAAGAAATCTCCATATTGTTTTCCATAGAGGCTGTACCAATTTACAGTACCACAAACAAAAGAGAAATTTCCTTTTCCTTCACAGCTAGTATTTACAACACTGTGTTGAATAGTAATCATGATAGTGAATATGCCTGTCTTATTCTTTACCCTAACAGGAATACTACCTTAAGAGAAATACTGTCAGTTTTTCACCAGATAAATTTCCATTTCTTCTTGATTTTTTCATTGACCCAGGAATTATTTGAGAACAGTTGTTTAATCTGCACATTTTTTTTTTTTTTTGGCTTTATACAAGGTTCCTTCTGTGAGTAATTTCTATCTTGCTACCATTGTGATCTGAGAATGTTTGACATAATTTCTATTTCCAGATATTTTCTGAGACATGTTTTGTATCCCAGTGTATCCTTTAGAATACTCCATGTGCACTTGATAAATAAATGCATTCTTTTTCTTTGTTATGGAAAGTCCTGTGAATTTCTATCGTGTCCAATACTTCATATTAGGCATCAATTTCCTTAATAATTTTTGGTAAAGCTGTTCCTCCTAATAGTATTTTCACCATATTTATGTTTCAAGCATTTAAATTTTATATTTTCCCCAAATGTTACTATGCTATTTGAATTGAAATTTAACAGATGTTTACATATTCAGAAAAATATTACCACATATTACATAATCTTACTGGACACTAAAATCAGCTCAATTTCTTTGTTAATAGTGGGATTCAGGGGAACTTTGAGTTTTCTTGATCAATTGAGTTTTCTGTATCTGTGATCTGTTGCTGTTTCTATATTGAAAAGTATTAAATCAAAGTAACCCAGACAACTTTTCACCTTTATCTGATGAGATTCAAAACCAACATATAATCAGTTTCTGTGATGGATTAGCAAACATTCTGCTTTGTACACAAATCTTTTTTTATCCAAAAAAATGTCATTTACCTCATAGATTAAAGGATGTAACCATATATCTCACCATGTTTTTGAACTATCTAAAAGATGCTTCTTTACTATTATTCTACAGAATGCATTATTATAGTCATGTCTCAGGAAAACAAGGACTGTGTCTATCTTTGCCTTTGAACACAGTAAGAAGTCGCCAGGGGAACAGAAGTAAGAATTGTGTGATCTGATTAAAACAAGAAATAAGCAGTTTCTGGCTCTTGTTTCATTTTCTCAAGTGACTTTGTAATCATAGAATCTTTAGTTTCTCCAATATACATGGTCTCCATTCAGGGCTTATCACTTTCAGGTTTTATATGTTCAGGTAGTATGATAATCTCTGTTCATCCTTCATTTTCAACAATGGTTTCACATAATTATAGAGACCATGAAAAAATTTCACTTGGATAAGCATGGGGTTTAAAACCAGAAGATGCATATAAACTTAACATTCACTGTGAAGTTAACCTTGACGCTTTCACCGAGGGACTCAGGAAAGTCACCACAAAAGATCACATTTACAGTACACACACAGTCACAGATTTCCAAAGGTTCTCCTCTATAAGGAACATAGATTTCCTAATGATCAGGTTTAGAGTCTCATATTTCCTTCTCTAACCTTGTTTTTGTAGTTTGAGAACCTAGATGATACCATTTTCAGGCATGAGGAAGATGTAGGTTGTAGTGTGCAGTCATCCCTAAGAGTTTGTAGCCCATTTCTGCAAACTTACTTCCTTATCTTAACATTTCTATTCTTTCTCAAAGTCATCTGCTCCATAGTCAAAAGTAGTCACTATATTCTAGAAAAATTTTTCAGTCTGGGTGTCTCCAATATTTCTAACCTGTTTTTTTACTCAATTTTTAATCCAGTAACATATTCAGAATTGCTGGAGACAAAAATAGATGACAGAAGTAACACATGGTTGCTGTTAATTCAGAGAAAGTTCTAGAAAAATGGACACTGATGCTAAGAAAGGAAATAAAATGAGACCTCCAGTCTACCTCTCTATAGCCACTACCATTATTTCCAGAATAAAAAAGTGTGATTTCTGATATAAAATATAACATGTTCTGGATACTTAGCAACTCTTTAAAAAGCAAATATGGACACACTGTTGTCCATCCTACTATGATACAGGTCAAGCAATTTCTCATGTTATTTTTCATGACCAAAGAATCATATTAGGTTAAAGGACTAATTTCTGCTTAAGAGTACCTAGAATTTAAATGGCATTCTCTTATCAACTCCATTTCCAAAAACCCTAATGTTGACTAGTAGAACAAAATATTGTATTCCCAGCCATTATTTTTAAAATTAAGTAAATAAGGCTCCATTAACTGATAATAAAAAAGTTATTTTTAAATAATTTGAATTCCAAACATGGTTGAAATTTTGGGAATGGATGAATGAGAAATTAGGAAACACTGATGTTTCTGTTCTTTTTTTCTTGACATAAATTTTGCCTGTATTTTATACACTTTTGCCTAGAGACACATAATAGAAAACCATGAAGGCCTCTTAGTTGAAATTTAACACTTGTAAACAGAGTCTTATCCAGAAGGTCACCATCTGTAATTAACATCATTTTCAAAACCCAGAGGAAATGAAATCCTCACTATGACATTCTTTGGATCATGTCTCCAGTTTATTAAATTGCAGGAAATAAACATTTCCATTTTCCATTTATTTTTACTTATTTTCTTTTTCAAAACTTTGAGAGTAACATATTAGTGGTACTTGACATATGTTGAACCAAATGTTTTCTTTCTTAATTTCTTTGTTTGGAAAGCATGAATCTGCCAGTCTTTATGTTAAGGATGGAAAGGACGGTAAAAAGGAAATATATAGAGAGAATAAATAAAACTACTGTCCTTGTTTAATAGTAAGACATGTAAAATGGGTAGAAATGGTCTTCCCTGCCCTTACAACTCAAAACAGCTAAGAAAAGTAAATAGTAATGACTTTTCATGGAATCAGATATAAACACAGGCATTTGTGTGTATACAAAAGTTAATGTGAATACATTCATTTTTGTTCTGCCAGTTCTTTGGTCCTAAACAATCAGTAACTAGGTAACAATTAGCAAACTGATCACAAAGAACTTGGTTTCTAAACTTATGGCCCTGTTAAAGGGACCAGTTCTCTCAAAGAGGTGACCAAGTGTAGGATTTGATAAAAATATACAAAAGGAACCTGGAGCATCTTTTCCCCATCTATGTCATAGCTTCTTTTAGCTTTTTACACACCTGTAAGATTATCAAGTCCAACATCTGGACTTCCACCAGTATGTTTTCTCAAAGATGTTTCTCTTCCTTTGAAATCAGCTTCTCACAAAACACTCAGGTTTGCTGGTTTTTGTCTATTTCATTTTGATTTTGATTGTTCAAGGGTGTCTGTGCTGGGAATTAGACCTGATGAAAGCCTAAAATTTCAGGCTTTTCTGCACCCTTCCCTGGGCATGCACAGCGCCTTTTTAAATGTCCTCATATATGTGGTTGTCTTTAGATGTCCTTTTCCTTAAATATTTGGCTCCCAAAAAGGGAAAATGAAAGAAATAAGAAACAGATAAACAGGTGCTATTCCTTTAAATCCTCTTGAGGTTTCTTCAACCAGTAGCGGTGGAGGTGATGGTGGCGGGTCTCTATGCCTGAACCTCAGTAATCAAAAACAGTAATCAACAATCAGACACAACGTTCCATGCTTGGGGGACAGGGGCTTAAATACCCATCTTGGCTCCAGGGAGCACTCTCAAGACCAACTGATTTGAGGTTGGGTGTTAAGAATGAGTAGAAGCTACCACAGTGAAATTAAGGCTGAAATGGACCATAATGAACCATAATTAAGCTTTCACCTGGAAGTCATAGGCATTTAGCTAAACTTGTGATCTCCATAATAATCACACAATTTTGACCAGGGGCTGGGCATGGTGGCTCGTGCCTGTAAGCTTCAGCCTATGAAGCGGCTGGGACTAGGGATTGTGGTTCAAGTCCCTCTGGGGCCTGTAGCAAGACCTAGTCCCAAAGAAACAGCTGGCTGTGGTGGCACATGCCTGTAATCCCAGCTACCTGGGAAGCTGAGGCTGGGGATTACTTGAGTCTGTGGTACCTCGGGCAACGAGAGCCTGCAGTTCCACAGGCAAAAACAGTGAGACCTAGTCTCAACAACAACAAAAAAAATAGACAATTTTGACCAGAACAATCATTTTCTATGCTCAGAGACAGATTCCTAGTGTTTCCACCTATCATCTTCACTGATGTCACCCCATGTAAGATTTCAAACAGGAAAACAGTATGGAGATTTCTCAAATCATGAAAATAGATCTATCGTATGATCCAGCAATTCCATTCCTAGTATCTGCCAGAGGAATGCAAAAACACTAATTCAAAGGGATCTGTGCACTCCTGTGTTCATTGCATCACTATTTACAATAGCCAGGTTATGGAAACAACCACAGTTTCTGAGGATACATGAGTAGATTAAGATGTGGGATACACACTATAGAAAACGACTCAGCTATAGAATACAAAATCTTGTCATTCATGACAACACGGATGGAACTAGATGGGATAATGCTAAGTGAATTAAGTCAGATGGAGTAAAAGAAATACAGGATGATTTCACTTATATGTGAAAATTTCACTTATATAGGGGAACAAAACAAAAGGTCAGACAAAACCAAACCAATAACAAAACCTAGACTTCTGACTAAAGAATTAGGCTACAAGATGGCTGTAGTGGGGATTGGGAAGAACAAAGTAAGGAAGGGAAACAATAGACTATAGTGGAGGACTACAGGGTGCCTGGTGTTGGGTGTGGTAACATGCATCTGAGGAGGTGTGATCTTAAGCCTCTGAATCACATACAGTGTTGTTAAAAACATTATCTCAATAAAAATAAATGATTCCAAACACTGTTACTGTGACTTTAAGAAGCGTATTAAATAGGAAAATGAAGAGAACATTTTAATATACAGAAGAATCAAGGAAAATCCCAATATAAAATCTTGTTTCTATCCCTCTCCATGTTATTAATTAGGGTCAATTAGAACATAGACAATGATTTCTTCTCCCATGTAATGATTTCCCTCATTTCTTGGTCTGTGGTAGCTTCAAGCCCCACTGCCTAATCACTCTCCAATTTTGGGTTTCAATTGAAATTAATTACCCCTATCTTTTGACTTAGTGTAACATACTTTCCTTTTTTCTGTATATAAATACTCTGAAATTCTTTCTAGGCAGAAAGATATAAGGGCATGTGTAACAGATTGAATCAATCGCTCATACATGATGAATTACTTTTACCATCCTTGAACAGAGAAGATAACCCATCATCTTATTTTTAGTGAGATTCTCACACCCCAACACCTTGATTTGATGAAGGTGAACTAAAATAATATTCCATAAGATTTAATGTATCATATCCTCAGAGAGTATCCTAATGCATTCTCCTATCCAGCTGAGGAGATAATGAGCATTTACATTTTCTATAGAGTTCATACAATCTGGTTCCTTAAAGTTCCAAGGGAACCCTAAGATCTACTAGAAATACAGTTCTCCGATACATTCATAAAGCCAGTAAAGGCACTGCTTATCAAAGATGAGTTTTCATTTGTGCTTTGTCTTAAAAACTTGCTTCATTCCTCCACATAATACAATCTGATGTGTAGGAGAATATAGAAGAAGTGAGAACCATACCTGGCAGAGAAAATGGTCAATGTGTTTTAAAATTTCAAGTCACCATCTAACTTAGTGATTTTTCTAGTTTTTTTTTTAATGAAAGAGTGGAATATGGGCATAGAGATGGAGTCATGTCCAACAGAAGACAATATATAACAATAAAACAATATCAAAGGTACAAAGGGATTCTTTTCTAGAATGTGGTGAAACTCTATATGCATGTGTCCTGAATTACATTATAAAAACAGTAACTTACTGCAAATTGTGATCCAAAAATTTGAAATTCATTATTTTGAATTGTATAACAATTGTATAACAATTTATGGAAAGAGAATTTGAGATGATTAATGTTAAATATCAGGTAATGATACAGGTCTTTAATTTATCTCTAATAACATTAATCAGAAAAAAATTATACTTAATAGTTTGTGCACAAAGTTATTAAAATATTTTTCAAAATATTTTCAAATATTGAAGCATCAATTTAAATTAATTAGTATTTAATTGATTGAGCTAATTAATTACTTTAAATATTTGGGAAATATTTAGCACCATTGTTCACACCGGTGCCTTTTTTATATGGGAAAGAAAGGTTTGGTTATAGTCTGTTGCCTCCTAAGATATTAATATTGTTTGACCTTGTTCTATAGATTTGCCTATGACCACATGCATTTGACAGGCTATGTAGATGAATGAACAATTGAGACTAAGAACATTGACAATATGCAAATATGACAAGTGAAATACAGAATAAATCTCTTTAATATGATTATAGCTAATGGGGAGCTTATACAATTTTGCATCCTGTAAGCATAAGATGTTTAATGAAAGTTGTCAGGGAAGAACTGTCTATTCCAGAAGTTTACAGTGACTAATACAGAGGATGCGTTGTGAAATTTTGAGATTTAAGTTCGTGGAGAATTTATTCCAAGTACTTGTGATCTTGCTTTGGGATAAATGCATAGAGTTTATTGTGCAGTTATTGAAATACAAGAGATATATCAGAGCTTCATCAGTCTTTGGTTTTCTCTCCCAGGAACAGGTCCTGGATCTGAGTGGCTCATAGTTTTTCTGTCACCAAAGATTGTATCTACCTGAGAATGTTTGCCCCTGCTCTTTTTGAGTCACATCCACAGATGTCTCTAGCTGTGCTTTGATATCTGAGCACAGAGGTTTCCTGGAACTTGCTTATCTCAGGATAACACATGCTCATCCTCTGTAACCTGGACACAAGAGTCTTCAGACTCTTCAGGAATGTCATCTCGCTGCCCAAAGGTCAGTCAGCAGTCTTATGTTCACTAACCAATCGGATGGCATTTGAAAGTATATTTGGTGGAAAGGGTACTTCCTGCAGGAGCCTCAGCAACAAGAGGAAGAAGTTCTTAGTGAGGTGCAGACACATGGATCACACCAGCCTTCTTGCTAGATAAACTCTCAGATAGCCACACAGATAGCCATCACCTTTACAACACCCTGAAATCAATAGATATGAATCGGTAGGACATGCCAACTTTTTATCAGAAAAATAGGTCTGGGAATAGAAGACATCACTGTGAACAACTGGGCAGGGACTTGGGCAGGCAGAAGATGAGAGGTAAACACATAAAATAGTCATTTCTAGCTTCACTTGTACCAACTTAACAGACACATCCTGTACATGCATAATAATGCAGATACACACTGTGCCCCAAAGGCAGGAAAATATAGGGGCAAATAATATTTGCTATCTAGTTAGGCAATATACATTCTACCAGAAGAGATGAGACCAACTCATAATTATTCGAAGTGCTAGATTGAAAATGATAAACCTATGAGCTGATCTTCCAGTTGAATATTTGATTGCTGCACATCGCAGCTCCACTAGCTGCCAGCAATCCCAAAGAGGAAAATCATGGGAGTAGAAAATATTTAACTATATTTAAGTAAGACTAAATCATACTCTTTAGTTAGAAAGAGAGCAATTGAGTGTTTTATTTTCCCAATTAGCCAACCTTTTGGGAAAATTAATAAAGGAAGATGACATGGATTTTTTTTAAAGCCCATATCATTTTAGGGTTTTTTTGTTACTAGAAAGTAGAATTATCAGTCCTCAAAGCTTCATTAGCAAGGTCTTTGGTGTACCATCTGAGTCATAGTTTCAAACAGAATAAAAAATTACAGTAAAAGAGTACTATTTAAAACTCTCAGAATAATCAATCTCATATTTTTACAGAGATGTCATTCTTTTACTATTTTAAGGTACCATAAAATGTCTGATATGACTTAAATATGAGGAAGTAAAGAAACTTGCAAATCTTCCCAAAGCTAAGTTAGAGACAGATTCCCTAAAGACCCTCACTAGAACAAGGTCAATGTTATGAGATGTGAAAATGTGAAGTACGGTTGGAGTCTAAATCTCTACAGCATAGTATACTGGTGACAAGATGACTTTAGAGCTAACAACTGTAATGTCCTATATGAAGTCCTCTGGGAGATATCTAACTCCCACTTTGAAAGACTCAAAAGTGCCTCAAAAAAGTACCCAGACTATTCTTAGATCAGAATAAAAGAATGCATAGGACTGGTAGGGCATGCAGAAGCATCATCTTAGCTGACTGGGAGAAACAGGGCTGGAGTCAATGAATGTATCTAAGAGAAAATATGCCTATAGAAACACTATTCTACTGGATTTTTAAGATTTCTTTTTCACATTTGATTTTTCATGAGTTTTAGTGTATATATATGAGGAACTACTGCTTTTTAAAATTCATTTATAATTTTTAAAAATTTGTCAATCTGTAAGCAGAAACCCCAGTCTATTGATACTCAATCAGAAGTAGCCCAATATATTTCAACTCTACCATAGTAAAGATTCCTTGATCCTATAATTGTCCTCTGGAGTGGCTATTTACAAATTAATTTTTATCCTACAAAGATAACTCCTCTCTATTTTCCTAATCATGGTGATCTGATATTTTTTTGCAAGTTTAGGCTGTGTTAAATTTACAGTTTACTAAACCTTCTAACTTAAATACATATTAGTAAACTATATAAAATATATAAGAAATGTGCATGTATGAGATATGCACACCTGTATGTATATATATTATGAGCTTGTCATATATGTGTATCTACACATCAATGTGGCAAAACTCAGCTGAACAGTTCAATAGTATGCTGTTGGGGAAGGTAGTCAAAAGAATGAGGTGATGTGTTCACCTCAAGCTGACCCCCTCTCCTGTTCTTGGAGTGTATGTTTCATTCTACTTGCCTTTCCCACTCCCAGAAACTATCCAAGGACATATTCCTCAGACAACATCATGTTGATTGACCCATCAAGACAGTGCAAATGACTAAACTCAGTTAAATCCTCTATAAAACCTTTTAAGATTTGACAGGCCAGTGCAGAAAACTGCTCACCTTGCTGTTGCCAGAAACTATATCTCTCCCTGGTTATTAAAACTGTTACCCAGGCAGATATAATGGTCTCTTTCTTATCTTCATGTATGTGTATGGGGAAAAGTTTTAGATTTTAAATAGGAAGTTCCTGATATTGCACCCCAACAAATGTACTTCTATCTCATTGTACACAGATGAGACCTTTATGAGACACTCTACTCTCTTAATAGCAATCTTAATCTTTCTCTCCCCCGCTTCTTCTCTCCCCTTCTCTCTTTCTGCCTCATCTACTCTCTTTCTCTCTCTCTCTTTCTCTCTCTCTCTTTCTCCAAACTTCTAACAGCACTAGTATGTCCTCCATGGCCTTGACTAGATCCTATATCAGCTTTTGCCTCAACTATATCCTATGTGCCACTGACTGTGATCACATAAGTCACTTGTTGAGCAAAGTCCTCCTATGCAGGAACACAGCAGAGGTAAAACTCATTCTGAAGTCTACATAAGAAAAATACCTAAGTGACTGCAGTGGCAGTCACAGCCACGGTGCTTATTAAGGTTATTAGTATAGGTTGCTGGTTTATGACTAGGGGTAAATTCAAAGTACATCTCAATTTTGAGTTCAATACTCAAACTGCGCATTCATTCTGGAAAACACAGCAGCAAAAAAGGAATCATCCATACTGATAAAATTCATAGTTCAGTGGATATCTGCTTTTCAAAAACAGAAACAATAGCCAACTTGATTTCTCTGAATAAAGTTTTTCAGGAAACAACAATTCTGATCTCATTGCTTATACAGGTAATGCCTGACAATAAACACTGGATTGCAGTGTTAGATAATCATACTGTTTAGTTGAAATTCATCCATTAAAGTGTGCAGTAGCCCCTACAAAGAAAGGAATGAGTCACAAACTCATTGTTAACACCTAGGGAGACACAAACACAAATGTCACCCCCCTTTTTCCTCCCTTTCCTCCCACTTTTCACTCACACCCATGAGTGGAGGAGGACAGTGAGATCTTTCACAAGTGCATGGTGAGTAAAAGGGATTTAGGTTGTTTCTTAGCATTTCTTTGCTTGTTTTGTTTTGTGTGTTCATTTGGTTTTTTGGTTTTTTTTAATTATTCCTTAGAACTTATCTAGAATGACATGTATCTCCAATCCCCAAACTTACTGTTATTCTTCATAAGCATTTAGCGGGAAAGGGTCTGCTTACCTAAGTAGTTACTGATCACATTAATATAATAATTTTGTATAGTAAAGAGAGAAAGAAACTATGTGATATAATGAAAGAAGAACAAAATAAAATTAAATGATGTCAAGAACAAGTCAACGGAGAATGACTTTTGGTAACAAAACGATTTTCACATTTTCCTGGCAATGTTGGAACAACATTATTAGTAAATTATTTAGTATTTTGAATTGAGGCAACTTTGGTTGACTACGATAATTAGCTGTGCGTTGAAAATTTCTCTGTCTATAGTAAGAACCAATGGTTACTGGTGGTTACTAGTTGAATCATGTTCCTCTTTCTAGTCATGTCTTAACCCCCACCTTCAGAATGTGACTGACCTTTTTTGGAAATAGAGTGTTTACAGAGGAAAACAAATTAAAATAAGGTCACAATGGTGGGCTGTCACCCAATGTCCAGAAGAGAGATCTGGGCAGTGGGAGAGTACTAGATGTAGATGAACACAGGCAAGGAAGATAATCCTACAAACCAAGTCTACCAAGAAACCAGCCAGGCAAGAGGCATGGAGTGGATTTGTCTCACAAGAAATTGACCTTGATCTTGGTATAATCAAGATTTGTGTCACTCAGTACCATAAGGTAAAACATCTCTACGATATAAGCCACCCAGTTGGTGGTATTTTGCTAGAGTAGCACTCGAAAGCTAATCACTGGGCTTCTTCTGTTCCTAAACACATCTGGAGTCAAAAACAAAGTACAAATCAGAAAAAAATATATTTTAAAAAGATACACAAGGACTCCCAATTAATAGCATCCTAGTACAGCTTAATAGTCCAAGAAAAAATATGCAACTGCTTGAAATGTTATCAATTTGACAATTTTTTTTTAAGTACATGACACCAGGCATACGTGTTGGGGGGTGTGGGGGTGTTAGAGTGGGGAGGTCAGTTTTACTTATTCTGAAGCAAATAAATATCAGAAATTGTCTATAGACACCCCTGGCATTAACCCCCCCCCCCCCCGTCATAACAGAGTCTCCATATCAAATGTCCTTGAGTGATATATCAACATTTTTCAGTAATAAACTTTATACTACACCTGCCCAAAGAGAAGGAATGAATATACAAACAAATAGCCATATGATTTGCAGATTGAATGCTCAACAGTGTTAATCTAACTTAACTTGAAGCCGTAAAATCCCTTATCCCAAAACATCATCACATTGTGTATCACATTATATTCTAAAAAATTATGCTTTTGCCTCTTTTTCTACTTGCAAGAGTCATAGGATATATGCCTGTGCCCTGAAAAAGCTGATTTTCTCTCATGATAGGTGGAATGAGGTGAAAGAATGATTATCCTAGATGTGAGAAATTTGATAATTGTATATAATCATTTCCAAGAATAAAGTAGTTTACCATATACTATGTGTTAGCTATTGAGTTGCATACTTTAGTTCATTTAGTCCTCGTAAAGTCAGAATATATTTTTTTACTAAACTATTTTTGATGTAAGAATTATATTTGAAGTTCATAAATGGATCAGTGTGTTCTATTTTCAGAATTTTAAAATAATATTTATGTGATGTTTTCATCTTTGCATGTCAATCCAGTTATTCATCTGTGGATCTTTGAAAGTCAAAGCCAGACAATATTACATAATTTACAGATACCTCCTTGTGTCCTTAAGCAACCTAACAGATCAATTTTACCTCTTCACCTCATATTTCCTACCACTCAAAAGAACATGAGTAGTTAAACAGTAGGTTTAACTACTGTTAAGATGAGTGATATGTTATAATGAGTAATTTATAAGAAAACCTATAAAGGTATACCCTACCCCCTTAAAACCTGACCATAAATTTAGGTTTTTATTTTTTATTTAATGCTATGACAAATCAGTGGGAGGTTTGTTTTGCAAGCAAAAATGTTTCTTAAGAATTTACAGAAATATTGCTAAGTAACAAGACAGCAATATTCAACAATATTCCTCATCTAGGGTAAATTATGTGGTTGATAAACAAAATATACTTTCAAAATGAGATAATAAAAATGCTACATTTTATAACTTTTTGCTCTCTATGCTTGATACTCACACTGTAAGACAGAATTGTAATGATTCTTCTATTATTTTAACTGAAAAATTAAGAGCTCACAGACATTAAGTAACTTAACAAACCTCTGAGTTGTTAAAAGCCTACATTTAGTAAGAGTTGTCATTATTTCCAAGGAATTTAAACATATGGAGGACCTTCAAGGATGTGTTGAGTTGGCAAAACAAAGACCTCACTAAGTACAAGAAATTGAATGGCACTGCTTTGGATACTTTTAAACTAAAAATATTATACTACAATGCACAGTGATCTTGCCAGCTTTGGCTATACACAAGGGTCTGATAAAATAATTTTATCATAGAGTTTTTTGACTGATTGTCATAATTTGTTCCATCTGAGCCATAGCTAACATTTTCTCACATTCACAAGAAACTAACTTAGTATGGAAATTCTGAACATAACTGCAAAGAGATGGAAAGGATAAGAACTAGAAAGTAAGAAAAAAAAAAAAAAAAAAACTAAGGCCCAGGAAATAAAAATCTACTGATGAAAAATTAGAGCCAAGGGACACTTTGAAGCAAGAGCTGAGGATGCTATGATGAGACTGATAGAGCAGTGGGAAAGAGTGAGGGAAGTCATTTCAAAGGAGGACTGAGAACATTTTGGGGGATGATGGAAACACTGACTCATTTGGAGTGGTGCTTTCAATGGTGGTGTACATACATGTAAAAACAAAATAGTATGCTTTTTGGTGTGTCATATATTAATAATACCTCAACAATCCTCTGGAAAATGAGCAAAAGACTAGAATAGATTTTTCACATAGAAAAAGAAGAATATCCAAAAGGCCAATGAACACAGTAAAAGGTCATTTAATTTGTCTCTGAGAAAAATAAAGTGAAATCACAAAAGGATCCCCCCTGTACTCGTCAGTATGACTAAAATGTAGAGACAAAAACAGTGTGAGGACAACATGAAGAAAATTGAACTTCCAAATACTTCTGATGTAAATTGGATTAATCACTCTTTACAGTATAAACTTTTGCCCTAACCCCCCCAACCCTGTTTGACATCCCTCTGTTAATTGATTGAGTACACCCACCTGTTTCTGCTAACAAATAGCAAGGGATCTTCTGCCTAGATAGCAGTGTCTTAACTTGCAAACCTATTCTACCACTTTCTCTCTGTCACTTTATCAGCAACTCAAGGCAACACCAGCTAACCATCAATTCTCAGGCAACATGAGCAAGAAAGAACATTCTGGATGCCACTTAATTTAGGGAGGATGTTATTAGGTAGTTTAAAGAATTCATGGAGCAGTATAACTAGCAGAGAAATATCTTTATCTCTGACCTTAACTAACAAACTCTAAAGTAAAGCAAGGAAAAGAACAACTAGTAAATGTCTCTCTTCTATGTAGCATTCAAGTGAAAATGCAGCATTGAGACTTTGATAAAGAAGCACTCACAACAGAAATAGCAAGAACAAAATAATGAAGTAAAAAAATCATTATCTTTTTAGAGAGGATCTTCTTTGAAAAAAAAATCAATCATAATGATGTCTGGAAAGGAAATGGTTCACTGCCTTTAATGTCTGACCTTAACAAGACCTGCTAAAAATTAGTCTAGTACTCTAATTGGGTTTGGTAACAGGGAACATATCTTTAAAATGTTTTTAGAAGTGTGTTCCTAGGCATCCAGATTGCTTATTATAAATAAACTTGGAGTTTATAGAGTTGCAAGCCATGGTTGGGTGATGAATAGAAAACAGACATGCATATTTTTCTCTCCGTGTGAGTAAAGAGCAATAAATATTGGGAAGGCTTAAACACAGACAAATTCCCTTGAAAACTATGTTCCATACATATTGTTAAATGCTGTCTGCTACCGAGCAATCAAATCTGGACCCAAGGAAAGAGACATGTATAGAAGCTACATCAGGAGAAAAGCTACATCTAGAGAAAAACATTATGTTTATGCTGCTTTCTTGCTTTAGTTACTTTACAGTTAGTAGAGTTTGCTATTGGATAAAATATTTAAATCACATGAATCTATCTGGTCATCTAACTCATGTGGTGATGTACCAATTAAAATGAGAAATGACTAGGTTTTCCTGTGTACCAGGCACTGCAGTATCTTTTGGTGCATTATTGGACTCATAGAGAAGAGAGGTGCTATGACCCAAAGATTTATGTGCCCCAAATGCATGTCAGAATCCTAATTCCCTTGTACCCATCCCTTGAGCACAAGGGATCATGGTAACATTTCACAGGTGACACAGTGGTGGGAGAACAAGGAGATATACAACGATGTAAGAATATATGTTTTTAGCAAACATATATTCTTTTATATATGTTATATGTTTTTAGTAAACATATATTCTTACATATTTAAATATGTAGTTATATATTTAACCAAGTTATTGATTATATATAAAAAAAATCAATATATTGAAAACCAATAAGTACAGATTTGGGCACTCTCATAAAAGAAAAAAAATGTTAATTCCCTATGCAATGGTATTAGGAGGTGGGACTTTCAGGAGGTAATTAGCCTTGGGGTGGAGACCTCATGACTGGGATTAGCACCTTCTTAACAGACACAGAGGAGAGTACCCTCTGCCCTCCCACCACCCCAGGGTCAGGGAGCCAGTCTGAGAACCAGAAAAGGGTGCTCATGAAACTCTACCATCTGACCCCCTCCTCCTCAACCTCCAAAACTGTGAGCACAAATTTGTTTACAACCATCTAATCTCCAGTTTCACTAAAGCCTCCCAAACTAAATCAACAGGAAAACAATTTCAGCCTGTGCTGTGACAGAAATCAGCATTGGTACAAGGCAAAGGATTTACTTAATCCTGCATCTGCTTAAAATTTTTTGATCATAAGTTCCTCTCACAGTCTTGTGGCTAATGAATAATTTGGCCAATTAACATTTATTTAATTGCATTAGTTTCCTTAGTTTGTAAACTCTCGGAAGGAAAGCATTTTGACTATTTACTTCTTTTTGAATACTGCCAAATTCTCTTGTAGACCCACCCATTTCAATTAAGCAGTGAATAAAGTGATTCAGAAAGAAAAGAACCTGATAAATATAGAAATAATTTAAATATTCATTTTGCAGGGATGTGAATAATTTGCTTTTCTACAAAATTGAATGCCTTTGGCACAAAGAAGGCAGAAATAATATTTGTTTTCGTACATTTTTGTGTATGCTCCATGATCCAACAATATTTTTTCTAATGTAATCCTACCTTATGTCCTTAGCAAGGCTTGTTTAAAATGTATAATTATCTGCAGGGATGGGTCCTTTGATTACATAAGAGGCTGTACTTCATAACTTCTGAGAAAAAAAACAGGTACTTAAATATGATTAGACAGTTTATCTTTCCATTAGAGAAATGGTACTCTATGTCTATGTAATATTGTGACTATGCCATTGTCAAAATTCCAGTATTATATGTGTATATATATATGATATATATCTCCAGTATATAACATATATATCTCCAGTAGTATATCTCTATGCCTATATAGGTATATAGATATAAGTAGTATATCTATATAGATCTACTATATACTATATATACTATATAGATATAGAGATATACTACTGGAGATATATATAGTACATATATATACATATATCAAAAGAACACAGGTGGACACAGGCTCATAATTGCATTTCTGGTAAGTAATTCTTGGACTCGGAGATGGGTGCCTCTTCTGTCAACTGTTGGCAAAGTGACTGTCATTTATGTGGACACTGAAGGCTAGCCTCTACTTTGGAAAAAGTCTAAATGGAATCCCACTCCTCCTTTTCTGCTTATGATTATGGCACCTGCTAGTCACCTATGTCATAAAAGTAGAGTGTTTTAAGTAGTTACAATTAGAGGTAAAGTGAAGTGGTTTTCCTGGACAGAGTGAGTTGCCATGGCTATTGCTATAGATTTCTATTGGCTAGCCATTCTGGGTTTTTCAGGTATTTCTTACCAAACTTGTGTCCTCTAATTAAATGTATTGCATCAAAAATCTAAGATTTCTGAAAAGAATAAGATGCAGATATTAATGTGAAATCTTAGCAGTATATCCAGGCAATAAAATATTATTCATCAATAAAAAGGAATTACACTGATAATCACAACACTAATAATCCTCAAAAATGCTAAGTGAGAAAAATCAGTCACAAAAGACCATATCAGATTTCATTTATATGAAATGATTGAAATAGATATACCCATAAAGGAAGTAATTTAATGTTTACCTAAGATGGGAGGTGGGGAGAAGAGGTGGACAGTGAATGACTGCCATTAAGTACTAAGCTTCTTCCTGAAATGAAGAAATATTCTAAAACGGATGGTTGTACAATTCTGTGACTATACTGAAAACCACTCAATTGTCCACCTTAAATGTGCGAATTTTATAAGTTATATTTAAATAAAATTTTTAAGTATTATCTATAGTAGTTTAAAAGTACATTTAAATGTGTAAAATTTAACAATGAATTTTGTAACATACATGGTGATAGATATTAATAGCTTATTATGATGATCATTCACAATGTATACAAATATCATATAGTAGATCTGAAACTAATATAAAGTTATATGCCAACTATACCTCAATTTAAAATAGTGTTATATGCCATATTACTTAAATATTCACCAATAAGCTGCCCATAAAACTACAAAAGTCACATGAGGAATTTCTGGTCTTAACATTCTCAGTAGGACAGGCTTCATGTATTTTATTGTTAGGAATTCAAACATTGAACTTTTCACTGTCTGCTCATATGGTAATAGGGGAGAGGAATCTCTCTTGGGTCTCTTTGTAAGTGCACTAATCCCATTCATAAGTATTCATCTTCATGATCTAATCACACCCAAAGTTTCTGTTTTCTAAAAACATCACTATAGGCTTAGAATTTGAACAAATGAATATTGAGAAGAAATTGTTCACCTAAAATGCTATAGACACAAACATTCTGTCTATAGCAATTACCATGTATATTTTTCTTTGTCTTTAATAGAGTAATTGAAAAACAATTTTATGAAATTGTTCTTTTGTACAGAAAAAATTATCACTTTTGGAAAATATAATTCATGTCCTTTGTTCAGTTGCTTAAAATGTGGTCCAGGAAACCCTAACTCTAAGAACTTAACAGCCACTAGCATTCACCAATTCTGATCTTCCTTTTCATTTTTCTGCAACATTTTAGTCTTCTACACTCTCTTGTCAGTTACAAAATGCTAAAATAATCCATGTTAAGTATCCTTATTCCTCTAGACTTCTTATCTAAGATCATCCATTAATCTAGCTCCAGCTGCCATCTATAAGTAGATAACTCCAATATTTTACTCTTCAAACCAAACTCTCTTAGATCATAAGATCCTCCAAGAATGACATCCCCTAGGCACTACCCATATCCTTCTAGGAATTGCAAAGACCTATCTAGCTCATGTCCAAAACCAAATTCATGAAAGTCCATACTCTCTTATCTCCAATTATTCAGGTGTTTCTAGTTCAGTGCCTTCCACAGGAATAGGCATCATAATGATTATTATACTCATAAATAGAGGAAAGAGGGCTTTAGGCAGAAGACATATGCAGTGTCATGTGGAGATAGGGTATTATATAAAGTGATTCCTTGTGATATGTTTTCTTTATAAAATAAGTAACAATATTATCTGTTCAAAATCAAATAGGAAATAGGTGAGTGATGAAGTGATATATTCAGTGAGTGGACTAGCTCTGAAACAGCATACCATGAAAATATGTGGGTTGGTGTGAATACGTGACTAGATGGGTTGGGAGACATTCTTCAGGGAAACTGTCTTCAGGGTGTTATATTTTAATGAAGATAAACAGGACTTACCTGAAAAGTCACTAGTTAGGCCCAAAAAAATGACCATAAAAAGGAAATAAATATATAGAGAAGGAAAGAGTTTTGAAACATGATCATGTTGACAATATTGTTTTAGAGAAATGCAATTTTTGTGAAAAATAATATTTTCACAAATTGATATTAGCAACATCAAATTCTAGAGAGGCCAAAATGGGTGAATAGATGACAAAATAAGGATAAATGGATGGATAGTAAGATTAACTAAATCACATGTAAGTGATAAAACAAGTATAGCAAAATGTTACTAATAGAACATAGGTTTTAAATATGCCAGTGTTCTTAGTAAAAGTCTTTCAACTTTGCCATATGTTTAATACTTGCATAAGATATTGGGGGCAGAGAGGAATATCGACTAAGTGAACTTAACATGTGTAGTGATGAAGAGTCAGAATACAATATGGAATGAATGAATACTGAGAAATCAGACAGGTTGGTTTGCAAAATGTTGGAGGCTGAACAGAAAGTATTATCACTGAATAGAAGATTGTAAAAGAGAATGAAGACTTATGTGAGAGGTGAGAGGATCTTCATTTGATAAAGAAAAGTGACCTATGGTGTGTGAGAAGAATTTTCAGTAAAGTTAACCATTGAAATATTGGAGTAGACCTTTTTATTCATTTTTCTCAGTATTTTACACCTGGGTGACTCAAATTATATAATATCTCTTAACTTTTATGGAGACAAAATTCACACAACATAAAATTCCCTATTTTAAACATTTTAAAGTACAGAAATCAGTGGGTTTTCTCTATTCCTATATCTCTAATTTTAGAACATTTTTTCACAAAAAATAAACCTTGTCCTCTAAGCCTTCCCTCCTTGTCCTCCATTCCACAGGTCCTCTCCCAAATGTTGACCTATTTTCTGTCTCTATGAATTTACCGATTCTGGATCATTCCTCATAACAAAAGTCATAAAATATGTAATCTTTTCCTGATCAAATTTGTCTAATCTGTGACTAAAAATAATATTTTTAGAAAGATTTCTACACTGAGTATTAATGTGCAATAGTGCTTTGGGTTGGTAAATGAAGCAAAAAGGAAGAAGCCTGCCCTGACTGCTAGATCTGTACATGACACCGTACGTGGCACATTTACAGGGATTATTCTGTTTCTTCGCAAAACATGCTCTGAAAATATCATATCAATTTTCAACAATAACAAGAATCAAAGTTCAATAAGAACAAGAGATAATAAACCTTTACATTTTTAGCAGAATATAAATTTTTAACTTAAAAATTACTGATACTTAAATTTTATCTACTCCAATTGGTTGAGAGAATTTGGATTGAAAAGCACAGCACTTTTGTTACCTACGATTTTCTTCAGCAGTGATATTAAGAAAAGCATAGTTTGACTGCATCTATTTTCCAAACTTATCCAAGAAGAGGGGATTGTGTGTTTTTCCACCAAATTTACAAGTCTACTGACATAGACTCTTCTCCTTTAAAGTCAACAGCAACTGATAACTAATCAAAACAGCTACTATACTATAAATATGTATTATATTCCAAAGATTTATGTATTAGCAAATATGCACAGTGAAACCTAACCCCATTATTTTCTTGCACACTCATTTGTTTTTTGGTTCACCTGGTGAGAAAGTTAGCTACTGACTGCCTACTGACCTGTTAATTATTCATTCTTTTGAGATCCCATAATACTGAGGATGCTTACTTCAAGAAACACTACATGACTAGGTACCTGCTTTCAATGACCATTAGTCACTTTAAAAGAATGCCAGAATTTTTTCTATTTAAATTCCTTTGTAACATCTATGTAAGAATAACTGCTAACAAGAAATGTAAGGATTCTAAGGGTCACACCATATTTATTCATTTCAGGACTTGTGGCTATCTTCAGAGGCCTTGAGGATAGGATCTTTTACAGACCCTCTATCCTCTACATAATATGTTGATTTTAGATCATAACATAACTGAATTCAACATAGTAAATGAACTTAGAGACTTTTACCTTAGTTGTTTCCCAGACAAAAAGAGACTTTATGTATTATTTTCTGTTGACAGAGTAACAAGATAGTAAGCCAGCAAACTTTTTCAAAGTCTAGATCTTTAAATCAAAAGAACAATTTAAAATATCCAAATACAAATTGTCACTATATGAAAGTATTTTATTATATCTCTTCAATAACTGGTTCTTAATAATGTATTTAAAGTGTATATTTTAAATTCAAATCAACAAACCTAAATTAAACTTGAGGGGGAAAAAAGAAAGCAGTCTTTTGTGAATATCTGGGAAAGTATAGAGAGATATTGAAATATTACAAGATAGTGAAATCAGGAACTATTGAAAAACACATTCCTTAAAAGTGAGATGCTTTTTAATGCTTCAAATCTCATCAGTTAATTTTAACATAATAATTCTGTCCTAGCTTTCCTGTTACCATTAGAAAGAGAAAATTCTAAAAAAAAAAAAATGAAGTTCCTTCACCATCAGTGTAGATATAATGACAAATAATACAGTTTATTATGTTTGCTCCTTCAATTCCAACCACACTTCCCTCTCCCCCCAAAAAAGTGAAAAAATGAACTATCTGCACAAGAATAACATTCTTTTTGAATAATATCATGTATATGCAGACACAACTAGCTGTTTCTTTGCTTTTAATATTCCTATTTACAGTTTAAGCTCTCTATTTTTGCTGATTACATGAAACATGTAAATTTATGTTGATTTTTCTATTCACATTAAGTGTAAATTTGCCAATTATTACCCTAACTCAGATAAAATTCTTATTTCCATTCTATCTTTTTATTTGAACCAGCAAAGTCTCTACTAAGCTATGATTCTGCTGTCCTAGCTTTCCTCCCCTCCATAAACTTTCTGCCAGTGCACTGAGTTTAGGACTTTCCAAAATCAAAACAACAATAAAAATGTTATACTTTTTTACCTGGACTTCATGCAATGTGAATTCCTTAGGGATGTAGTTTTATTGATTTCAATAACTTAGTGAGAAAAACTAAAAGTTAGAAAAATGTTTCCTGGGAGACATACAACTACTTTACCAATCAAAACATACTTTCATTATCTTCTTTTTTATACCACCTTTTAAAAAGTATTATGATTATGCAACCATTTTATAACTATAATTCAGGCTTCAGAAAAACAAGTTTCAGAGCTTCTTTAGGGAGAAATGTGCAGATATAGTACAAATAAGCAGTTAATTTTCTTTTACCTTTTACATGACTACACTATTTGAAACTGTGGTCATATAAAACATGTTTGTGTCATTGAATATATTCACTTTTCAGGTCCAAAGCATGAGTATGATATGATATGTAGAAGGGGGCATCTATTAGAGGAGAAAATTTATGAGATTTAAAAGCATTTGGTCTTACCTTGCCATTTTTTCTCATAATAGCAAAATAATAGAATTTCACTTAGTGAGAGATGAAACCATAATAGAAGTAAAAATTACTAAGTCAATTTTTAGCAACCAATCTAATTCAATTAATTGAAAAGGAAAAAGTGACTTTCCATAAATGTCACTATATTCTCTTTCAGACACACAGTTCAGATCAACATACAAAGCATCACTTAAATTACTGTCACTGCATCTAACTTTTATAATTTATCTTTAACAATAAGACAAAGTTTTAAAAAGCCTTATAGATTCAGGTGCAATTTCATATCTAGCTACTTCACTTGAACTATGCAGCTCCCTATAATGAATATAGTTACAATAATGTTAATCACAATTAGAAATTGAGACTTCTTTAGTATAAACTTTGCTAGACCTTGGAAAACCCAGCCCAGAACTGAACTGTAATGAGAGACCTTGGTCTGAACTTGAACTAATCAACACTGAGGACATAAAGTCAGCTGTGTATGCAAACAAGGGAATGAGAAAATGAAGACACTAGGTAACACATGAACAGTCCAGGCACTTGGTGAACTTCATGGGCTCCAGATGTAACACTGAAGTGTTCTAGCCCACATAATCTCACAGAGAAAAAGGAAACATCTACAAAACCAACAAGGATCTTTCATTCAGAGAGATAATTGAGGACAATGACACAGGCATAGAACCAGAATTTATTACTACAATTTACTCAATACCTGGGTATAAAAACATAAGAACTATGATGCTATGAAAATAGATATTTCAGTTTGATGACTAGATTCTGCATCTGGGATATGAAGACTCTGGCAAAAGTGGGTTTGCAATAGTGAATTTTTAATAGTCTCCCTGTGTCCAGTCTTTTGTTCAAATCCAAACTCCTTATGCCAGGAAGAGAGCTCATTCTCAAATCTGATTGAAACCCTCAAGTGGTATCTCAGGAACATGTTATCAGAAGAACTTGAAGAGCTGGATTCTTTCTGCCTTTCACTTTTTTCTGTCATATCTCTTTATATTCTGGTACCATGTTTTAGGATCTCTTTGTTATTCCTTCCATCTGCCTGAAAAACCCTTCACCTTTTTCTGCTTGACAATCTCTATCTTCTGACTCAAAACCACCCTTTTTAAAAAAAATTACTCAATAAAGATTTATTAAATGCTACTTTAAGTACTATTTAGAATCTTAGGACATAGACATAAATAAACAAGGTCTTTGAATTCTAGAATGTCATCACAAGGTGGTAGGGGAAATATTTATAGATATAGATGAGACACTAGAAGTCTATAAAATGTTTGCTACTTCTCTTAAGGATAGTTTGTAAAAGTAACTGTAGTCATGACTCACAATGCTATGTGACAAATATGTGCCAAGGATTGTTGCATTTAACTCATGAATAAATGAGGGAACTAGTAAGATGTTATAATTGAACTGGCTAAAAAGAACAGATCATTGATCTATTTCTGAAATGAATTTGCAAATAAATGAAAAATCGGTCTAGCCTCAGGGTAACAATCAATTGTATTCCACCAGATACAATTAATTTGCACTTCTATGGACAAGAATAATTTACCTTATTATCAGTTTTCTACATTTTCAAGAATGATAAAATAGTTCAAAAATAATGACATGGGGAGATAGTCCTGCTGGGTACACTAGACTAGATATATAGTAAAGTTTGCTTGCCCACAGATTTTGACAAATTTGAAACTTAATACTAGCTGGTGGTCTTAGAAATTATACACATAAATTTGCTTCAAGGTGGTGGAATTACAAAGAAAACTTTAGGGAATTGTTGATGCCTTGATTGTCAATGTGACTAGAATATTTCCAGGTCAACATGAGAATAAACTCCAACTATAAAAATTAGAAAAAGGGATACAGGTATTAGCGTGCAAGTGATGGGAACCCCAGAATCCCCAAATGTGCATGCTTTAAAGGGGTCTGGTCATCTGGGTGCACAGAGATACAGAGTTCTTACTGGGAAAGAACTTGAATAGAATTAGTATGCATAGAGAGAAAAGATGAAACACCTATTCTGAAGAAACATGGCCAATTTTCCATGCCCTCTTGGGCAAATGCCCAACCAAATAGGGTTGGTCTGAAGCAGAGCTACTGAGGTCAGAAAGCTTGCCACAAGTCTAAAACACCTCCTGGCAGGGTATAAAGGAAAGGGCTAGGGGTTCTTAAGCAGAGCCCAAAAAACTAGAAACAAAAGAGCAAAGTCAAAGCACAAATCAAGGTAACAACAGCTATTTTCTCCCCAAGAGTCTCACACATCTCTACAAGTCTCTCCTCTATGTATTACTTCCAAGTCCTGTAAGTCCCTGGTGCAAATTCAAAGCCCAGAAGCAAACAGGCCCTTTTCTCCGCTTGCCTCCTTTAATCTTCCACATTATACACCAAGTTACCCTGCTCCACTCTTAGTAAGTGGAGGGGAAAATGGTATCTTCCCTAATAATGGAGATGCCTCCATAGACCTGGTGATAAAATTAGTGGGTCTTAAGGACATTTCCTCATGATCACTAAGGGAATGAAAACCCAATCTTTTCAGAATTTGAAACAGAGTAGTGATGAAAGAACTGTTCCAGATGCTTTAATACAAGAGTAGTCAATGGCACTTTCTTCTTAAGTTTGTGGTTCTCAAGGTGTGGTCAACAATAGTAGTATCAGCATCACCTGGGAACTTCCCAAGAGTGAAATTCTTGGATCCTAACCCAGGCCTACTGAATCAGAAATTCTGAGTGTGTGCCAGGTAATTCATATTCTAGAATGCCAAAATATTCTGTATTCTCTTGACTTGGAGAACTATTGTTATATGGAGTAAATAATCATGTAACGTCCTCTGGAGGAGCCACACTCCAGATGGAGGAGGGAAGTCCCTTCACAATTATGCAACAAGAATATAGATTCAAAAATAAGTTAAAACTTCTTATTTTAATTTCACAAAATAATTTGTACTTCTATCCCTCCATTGCTTCCTTTGGCTTAATCTTGTTCTTCTCTAGTCTGTTAGAATAAATACTGTATCTTCTCTAAATTCCTAGGTAGGCATAATATGACAAATATTAACTGAATGTCCCAGCAAATGACTGCCATGAGGCAGAAACCCAACACAGCAGTGGGATTCACAGAAAGCCTGACACAAATATGAAATTTGAATGTCCCATGTCCTTTAAATCTAAAGAACAGTTCAGTCCTCCCTGAAGATTCACTCACATCAGTGGGATGCTGGATGCTGATCTGAAATAAGGATTATCAGGGTAGTTGCTGGAAAATGACCTCAAGGAAGAATGGGAGACAGAAGAGAGTGAAAGAGGGAAGGAGAATAAACCACTTGAACTAGTCTTACCTTTTGAGTGGGCAACTGGATATCAACCCTGCCAGCCCCTCTGAGGAACTTTACACTACATTTGCAAATTGTTCACTGTGGTGATGAAGAGGCAGAACTCAATCCACTTGCTCTCATGTCCTTTAGTCAAGATTCACCTCGTGACATGAAAACTCCTTCAATATTCCAAGTTGTGTTTGCAAATGTGGGCACTTTCAAAGTCTCAGAGACAGTTCAGACAAGCAGGCAGAGTCCTGGATGTGTTCAGGCCATGCATCAGGTTACACCTTCAGGCAGCTGGTGCATCAGCAGTGGCTGGAATAAAAGGGGGAATATAAGAAGTGCTTCATATATAGGCATTTCATCCATACCAGAATCTCCCCCAAGTGATGCTAATCATTTCACTTCCCCTATGCCTAAGAAAATACTTGGTCTATCCCAGAAAGAAGATTTTGAAAACAGTGGACCCCACATATGCCTTTAGGAGTCAAGTTTTGGGGAGGCAGTGTGCAGACTCAATGATCGCAATTAATGCACATCAGCTCTGAAAGCTACAGCCAGCCCTCCCACCTCTGGTTCTCACCAGTTGTATATACTTGAGAAAGTTTTATTTTCCCCAGTCCCCATATTGTTCATATAAAATTGCATAATAATCCCGCATGCTTATCTCTTATTAGCATGTTGGGAATAAAAATAATATAATACTTATAAAAAGTATGGAAACTATGTCAACTGAATCAACACTTTAGATTGCTTTATTTTGCATTTATTGTGGGCAGTCCCCATGATAAGCATTTTATGATCTTTAAAACTGCACTGTAACAGTACAGCTGAGGAAACTGAGGCAAAATGAAGTTAGATATACACACACAAATATCAAAACGTCTGGCCTTCAAAGTATTTCTACAGCAATTGTTTTCCTTTTTTTATTAACACTCTCTGTGTGATAAATGATCTACATAAAATGAGGTTGAAGTAGAAGGCAAAACAGAGGTTCTGACTGAGTGAATGGATTTTCATTACTTCTTGCCACAAATATACTATAGGTCTCTCTGCACAGGCTTTTTAGAGTAAACTAACTTGTGATAACAAGATAAAGGGATGTAGCAGTAAAAAATGGATATCTGAATCTGCCCATATTCTTTAAGACCAAACACCATTCAGTCAGCACTACCCACAGCAGACAAACTCAAACTAAAGTTGCAAGGTTAAGAGAGACAAAGATGCACTGAGAAGCTATTTCAGTTAAGGAAACAGAAAGACTTGAGAATGAAATGAGGTGTGTGATCTTGAATAAGATTCTGATCCGGGGAAAAAGGTATAAAATGCATTAATAGTATAATTGATTACATCTGACTACAGGCTGTGGGTTAGACATTAGTGTATCAGTGTAAATTTCCAGGCTTTGTCCATTGTATTGTAGTTATAAGGAGAATGTTCTCATGGTTAAGATATGTGTACTGAAATTCAGGGATAAAGAAGCAGCACATTTCCAACTCGGTCTCAATTATTTCAGAAAACTGATGAAAGAGGAAGAGAGAAAAAATATAATCCAGTTCTGAAACTGTGGTTAAGAATTCACATAATTTCCCTATACCTATCTTGCAATTTTTCTGTGACTTTAAAATTTTATTACAAACAAAATATTTTCATCTCTTGAAAGGGGATAGTTCCCTGTGAAAGAAATAAATATAAATGGCTGTGAATTGGTAGGAACTTGATCATGTGGAACCAACGTAGAAATGAACATTTCTCTGCTACCATAAGAACAGAGCCCTTTGTAGTGTTGCTGTGACCAAAGGGGTCATTTGTTTGGTCTACTGAGGTTAAAGATCCTATCTACAACTTCAAAACTAAGTCTTCAAATTTATGATTCTTTAGGAAATCTGAAAGTCCTTTAAAAGTAGAATATTTCTTTTAGCATTTGAAAAGATCCTAGTCCTCAGTATTCCACTGAGATAGATACTAGAGAAAACCGATGCTGACTGTGGCAGTAATAACTGGGGAAACCTGATCTTCCCCTGTGTTAATGGTGTGCTCATTTAGCATGGTTGACAGCCATAAGTAGGTCAGCAAGAAGTAGTGTGAAGGAAAGGTTGGTCAGCAACCCCCTTCACAAAAAAAGCTTTGGTGCCAGAAATCTCTTCATTTCTTAGGGTCTTTAAAAATATCATTTCCCCTTTTTGCTAAGTATAAGGGTTTAAGATTATTCAGCACTATGTGTAGGTGGGCACACACAGAAGCATTGTTTCATTTTATTCTCACAGGAATGCTGGGAACTAATTGTTATCCTATTTTACAGATAAAGAAACAGAGGTTCTGAATGGTTGCGTGACTTTTCAATAATTACACAAAAAATAAATGACACCTAACTGTAGGACACCTGAATTCCCTACCCTGCTTCTGCATAATGATGCTACTTCTCTAGAGCAAAATCAGTTTAAATCAGCCTCAGGAACACCTTCTTTATTAGAAAGAGTCATAGGGTGATGAGAAGGTCCCAGGTATATGCACCTTTAGGAGGGCTAGAAATGGTGATTGGAAAAAACAAAGATAAAAATAAAAAATTCTGTTCTGGTTTTGTTTCATCAGTCATCTCAGTTTTCTTCACACTTTTTCTCAGTGACCCAGTTGTTCATTCATTTTGTTTTCATGTTCTGAAATACTATCATGGATCTGAAAAGTAGGATGAAAAATCATTGTTTCTAGTAAATATACATTTGGAAACTACCCAGCTAGGAAGTAATCCCATGAAAGCAGCTATTAGGAAACCCAAAGAGCATGGGTTGAAGAGGATATTAGTTCTAAGTTGTCTGGGTTTTAAAAGGAGGAAATGAAGACTCTCTCTACATACTCTCCACCCTTAATGTCCCCCCTACACACACACACACACACACACACATACACACACACACACACAAACATACACACACTTCTATTTGAAAATAACAAATAGAAGGTGAAAAAATACAAACTCTAGAGCTGGATAGAAATAAATGCAAGTCTTGGCTTCATTCATAATTTTTACAGTCCTGGGGAATGACAGCTACTGCAAGCATTTTGTCAGGAACCAAGGCGTGAGAGGTTTAGATGTCACTAATTCCTCAGAAGGGCAACCCTCAGAATTCTCTTTTGTCAGATGGGAATAAAATATCATCACTGCTATGTCAAGCATTATTGTGACATTCAACTCAAATAAAGGACATTAAAGTATTGGCATACTACGAAATCACATATAAACATAGAGTTTTTTTTTTTTTAAGCAACATTTTCTCTTTGGCAAAAGAAGCAATTTGATCCTGAGCAAAGGTTCAGTCTCTATAGAGATATAATAATTCACAGTGGCTCTCCTGCAGATAATAGTTCTTCCATTAGACTAATCCCCACAGGCAAAAATCTCTCAGGCACATCATGAGCATTCAACAAATTATATTATACCTAGACACATGATTGGAAGTGGAGGCTAAAAGATTCAACTTCTGGTGATTCCTCAATGTTGTCTTTAAAACACCAATATCTGTTACAGTGCAGGGTGACTGCAATGGTTGATGTATGTGTCATGGTGGTTACAGTATCTAGATAGTTTGCCAAATATCATCCCGAATGTGTCTGTGGAGGTATATTTTTTGTGAGATTAACATTTATATCATCAAACTTTAAATAAAACAGATAACCCTCTGCAACATGGGCAGACCTCATCTAATCAGTTAAAGGCTGGTCTCTCTTGAGTAAGAAAGAATTCTGCCAGCGGACTGGCTTTGGACTCAGTTTTGAGTTATGCAACTTTTCTTTGGGTCTCCAGCCTACCAACCTAGCTTGCAGAATTTAGAATTACTAAGTCTCCACAGTCACACAAGACAATTCCTTAAAATAAATCTCTCTTTATATATATATAGATATAGATTGATAGATACACAGATAGATAAAGCTACAGTTTCTCTAGAGATCCATAACTAATACAACTACCAAAATTCAATAAACATCTTGTCTTTTAACATCAAAATGAATTACTTTTTAACCATCAAAATATTTACTTTTTAATATTTTGTTTTCCAGGCAAAACTTACTTCAAAATACTTCCATACTCAATTATTCATTCCTTCTCAAATATTTATTGGCTCCTTCCTCATTTAATTGTTTACTGATAAGCCAAAGGAAGAAAAACTGCAAAGCAAATGATGGACCACACCCAAATTTAGCAATGGTGACAGTTTAAAATAATGCCAGATTACATATTTACAGTCACAAATAAAGAGTACAATTTTGCAGAACTGTTCATATTGTAATGCAGATTGCTTATTGAGTAGAGCAATCTAACAGGAACTTTTTTTCTCTAAAAAATACTGGACTTTGAAAAAGGAATCCAAGTTGATTTCATTTAATTTTTCATCTAATGTAGAAAAATTGCATTGAAATTCTGAAAGGAATGTGAAATTGCTGCACCTTCTAAGTGTCTATCAATAAAGTAGGTGAGGAGAAGGGGAAAAATTCAATTTAACACTGAGAGTAATTTTCACCTTTCTTCCTCGAAAAAATATACATGTAATGTCATGTGTTGTCATGGAAACAGTAAAATAAAAAATCTGTTTGCGAATAGTTGAAGTTAGGTGCAAGATTGTCAAATACAGGATGTTTGTGTTGTCTTTTACAAAGCAGAAAAAAATGATAATAATTCTGTACATAACTATCTATTCTAAATCTTCCCTTTATTTGGGACCTGTGTGGGTGATTTGCCAAAGTCATTTCCTTTAAGTTTCATACTTGGAGCTTCCACAAAGCACCTTGTCCAGACTTTATTTACACTGCTACTGGATTAAGAAGCCAGTGTACAGATTCTAAACCTTAGAGATAATTTAAAAGAATTTAATCTAAAACAAAAGCCAACTCAAATGCATGTATCCATACACACAAATTAGTGGGGACAATAGTAAAGTCCCATAAAGTTTAAGGTAAGACATCTCCCTGAGTGTGAGTCCTAGTTTTTCATTTTGCTACTTCCAGTTAGATTTGAGCACCACAGGAGGAATAATATTTCATTCCCATTTGACATGACTTACTTCCTTTTGAAATTGTTAAGTAAATATCAAATAGACTCCAAAGCACAAATAATATTATCTCATTCCAATTATTACATTAGTGGATAGGACCAGAGCCAGGGTAACTGAAACAGACCTGTAATCTTCAAACTCTACTGTTTTTGAGACTTGCAGCTATATGCCTTCTCACCGTTCTTAGTCATTGACCACACTTCTCATCAACAGTCTTTCTCTGCCCTTTGAGGATTCTATAAGCTACCCAGATGCCACCTTCCAGTCTAAATTGCACACTATCCATCAACCTATAATCACTGAGCATTAAGGTGGAAAAAAACTCACATACTCTATTTCATGGATGGGAATGTAGACTCGAGAAACAGTGTTGGGTTGAAGTTTCCGCTGCTAAAGAGGGGCAGAATCCAATTTCCTAACTTCTAATTCAGAACTCATGTACTCCATGACTGCATCCAAACACTGTTAATTTGCACTGCTCTATCTTTTGCTGGACAAAGCAGGAAAAATTTAAAAGACTCAATGTCAAGCTCCTCAACTTCCTTATCTTCTTTTTCCTAAAACTGATCTTCATGAGAAACTTTCACTTTACAACAGAAATTTTCATGCATCCCACTTCTTACTATTGTGAGGAGTGAAAAAGCGCCTCCATGCAAAGTAGCAATATTCTCTAATTATCAGTCAAGTCACCCAAATCCTTTTCTTATCTTAAAAATATTTATGGTAATAGAGAAAAATGGTGCTAAGAAGAAATAGTAGCTAACGTCAGGGTGTTCTAAAAGCAGATACATGATAAATAAAAGGTGAAAGGAATGACAATTTAATGACTCTACCCCTTCTATCCTCCATTATCCAAAAATTCACCTTCTTTGAGGAAGAGCCCCAAGAGAAGAAAACAAAGAGAAATGCTGAATGCTAAGAATGAGGAATTTCATTTTTAAATGCATGAAAATTTCACAGCTAGTCTTAATATACATACTTGGAATGTGCAATTAACTGAAAAGGACCTTAAACAACCTAAGTCATTTAACATAATATCTTTGCTTCTTTTAAATGTACTTATAGTGCTTTTCAGGATTAGCAAATTTCCTACGATGCACTGTGTAATCCATCCACCAGAGTCTTTGCTCCATCCAGCTTCTCTCCTGTTCAGCTAAAAATACTTCTGTCCAAACTGCAGATGGATTCTGGTTATCTCTTCTCCCCTCCCCCCCGTCTTTCTTTCCCTCTGCCTTCCTTTTTCTATCTCCTCATTAAATAGAAATATAAAAACCCAACTTTGCATCTTAATCAAGAAGCATATCAAAGACAAGGCAATTCATAAAAATTAAGTATTGCACCCCTCTAGAGAAAAATGGGAAATCTGGCCATTGGTTGTGTACAAGGTTGTCATTTTAATAGATTTAATAGTCTGGTGACTATGTGTTGGTAAGTTTCAGAGATGCACTCTGAATTATGCAGGATAAACTGCCATGATGTCTGGGATCATATTTTTCAAATATTTCTGCAAAGAAACAATACAGGAAATAAAAAGAATAAATTAAGCAAGAGTAAACCAGGTTGGTATTTGTTGAATCCAGGTGGTGAGTATGTAGGATCAATTTTATTATTCTATTTGTATGTGTTTGGAATTTTTTGTAAGACAGATTTTAACTAACCTCAGAGAGTATTTTTTTAAATCCTTCAATATAAAAAAAAAGAAAGAATTATCAAAGTGGAAAACAACGATATCTGTGAGTTATGTATAGATAATGTATTTCAAATTTTCAAAACCAGTATTGGAAGGTCAAAATCAGTGCCAGAAAGCCCCTTCACCACTTTTCAGTGATCAAAAGATCTAATTAGAAAAATACAACATTGACCTTGGGGAAACATGACCAGTGTATCTCTTGTCTTGGGATCCAAGTAGGCCAGTGTTCTTTAGCTCAATATACCATGTCATAGAAGTTGTGCATTACATTTTAGAGGCAAACTATCCTATATTTAATTTATAGATTAATTTATCAGTTAATTTGTACATTAACTAATAATAAATAAGCAAATCTTACAACTTAGTTCATCCTGTTCAGCTCATTGACATTTTAAACTCACATTTCATATGGAATTCCAATCTATGACAATAAAAAGATGATAGATGTATTTAGTGAAAGTTCTTTTTTAAAAATTCGCATGCTTGCAATTTAGTATAAGACAATTAAATGTATTATTGTTTTCCTAGTAGACACAACCTCTTTAGTTTTAGATAAGATAAATAAAATGGAAAAAAAAAACAGAGATTACAAAACTCTACAATAAATACAAGGAAATCTGGAGTTTTTATCATCTGTACTGTCAAGCAATTCCTAAGAAAACATAGCTCTCCTTGGGATAGAGAGAGAGAGAGATTTCTAGAGAGAAATATGCATAGGTATTTTGGATATATTTAAATGCTTCAAGACAGCTGAAGACAAACTTAGCCAATATTTTACCTACCACAAAATATTATTCATTTTTTTCTCTTCTCCTTTGAATCCTTTATAAAAAAGTCTTCTTGAATCCTTTATAAAAAAAAGTCTTTATAAAAAAGTCTTCCTAAATTCTTTCTATAACTACTATTTTATGCTCTAGTGTTCTTCCACATGTCTCATTCAACTAGATCATTCAAAATTATGATATGAGAAGTAAATGGACATGGCAAGAAAGACCATCAGCCCTGTCTGCAGTCAGGACACTAGCCATATGTGTTGGTCCTGCCTCTTCCTGGGGTTGTGCCTCTCTGAAATTGTTGGGTGGAAGCTATGGGCCAGTAGGTAGGACTTGTCCCTGTACAGATAGTCATTGAAGTTCTTTTGTGGAAAACTATGTTTTCAGTAACTTAAACATTTTCTTTTGGGAAGGTTATGTTTCCAGTAGAAGACCCTTCCGAGGTCTAGTTGGGATAATATAAACTTTGGTTCCAATTCTAAAGTTGCATGAGAGGAAAAGGAGGAAGGGGCTTTAAATTTTAGTTGCACACATATATGTATGCAGGTTGTCTGTATGTTGATTTGACTAGATATAGCATTATATGTTCAAATCATTATATCTAAATATTTGAAGCTATTCTTCTATTTTTTCCCACTGTCTAAAAGGGAGAAAATTATGTCCAAAGGAAAGGAATCCTGAGTCTATTGACCATAATGTATTTTAATTGTTTTCTTTTTTTCAAATTTTTTCTCTTAATTTTTCTTTTCTTTAAGCTTTAAGAAGCTCTTAATTTTTCATGGTCTGAACTTTCACCTCAGTGTATATAGATGTGCATCTTTTATTTAGTCCTTTATTTTAATTACTATCAATTATTAACCTAAACTCCATGATTTTTTTTTAGCCCTTTATTTGAATATTTCCACTTCCACATTAAATCTCTTTTCTATTGTTTAGCTACCACATGGGTATAGGAATTCATAAAGCTATCATCAACATTTCATAATTTTTTCTTCTCATTACATACTTCTTAGCCATACTGCAAGCCTTATCTTGTTCTACATTTTCAATAAATGCAGCTTACTTGTGTTAATTATATCTCAATAAATCTGTTATTTTTTAAAGAGAGTAAGTAGTTTCTAATGCTGAAAGACCACAACCAGAGATTTGGACTTTTGGAGGGAAAGAACCAAGAGTTCTCTAAGTCCTTCCCAGTTCTAGTTACCTTCCTCCTTTCTACTTTGGATCCCTGTTGTTCACATTACCTTGAAATCCAGTTATATTCTACTTCAGACCTCAACTACTACTAACAACAGCTCAGGAAGGAAAAACAAGCGCCATGCAGAAAACCTGCATACTCAGCAAAAAAATACATGCAAAATAATTCTAGCAAAAAAGACTCAGGGCATAAACCCCTTCAGAAGTAGACATTCCAAGCTACAAGATTCTAGTTCAAGATGGACAAACTGGAGGCTTCAGAACTCCCCTTCCCTCAGGATACCCTGAATCTACGGTTACTTGTGGACAGTGTCCTCTGATAGCATCTAAACCCTAGCTTCCATGCACAGGGTGAATAAGAAAAAACCCAAATATAAACAGGTAGGAAAAGCTGACACCCTTCTACCAGAAACCTACCCACTGTGTGGCAACCACAATTGAGATGAAAGCCCCTTTGGGGGTGGAAATCACAACTGAGAGTTCCTCCCAGAGAGATGGAAGAATGGAATGAGTCTCTGGAAGTATCGTTCTCACTGATGGTCTACCTGCTCTCATTGGTTACTACAAAATGTTCTCCTTTGGCTATTTTAGTCAAAAGTATTGTTTCAGCTTTCCTTTTTTTTTTCTAATTTGGAAATTAAAGAATACTTCTGAGGTAAATATTAATGGGTAGATCCAGAACCTTCAATATGTACCTTTTTGTTTATTTAACCTTACTGAAAAATGTTTTGCTAACCCTAAATCCTTTGAGCTACTTTTTAAAATTCAATTTAAGTGGTGTCAGCATCTATTATTCTACCATAATAGGGAAAACCATCTCCAGGGAAGAGTAGCATTAGACTGCATATACATCAAAGGGTAGTTAACATGACCTCAAGGATAAATGAATAAAATCAGACTTTTCCCAATTCCTTTGGGAAGAGTAACCCAGAGAGTAGACTTTAAAAATAAAGAAAGGAGACTAATGATGCTGAAGCTGGTTTTATTAACACTGAATTTGATTTATCCTTACATTTTCATTAAAATATGACCATATGTCCTTAGCATTTTTGAAACCACAAAAACAATTTTTAGCTTACTTCAACCTACTGAAATATAGATATTTTTAAATCTCTAAATATACATTTTTAAAAATCAAATAAAATCTACAGGATTACCAAGATGAAATATTTACCAAGGAAAATAGTTCATCGCAATGTAATTATTAAAAAACTACAATTTCATATCAGTGAAGTGGTAATATAGTTGCCTGTCATTGATGAATTAAGTAAGAAGACTTAATGGAAGATATAATAAGATTCATCTAAATGTATTGTGCATAAATACACATAACTGGTAATTTTAGATATCTTTAACAACTGCACTATGATATGAAAATAGCTCTCTTCTTATCTCTATTGGTGACAGGGTCACTGTTCCTCTAATACTACTTGGGTTTGTTGCTAATATTTATAAATGAAAAAAATTGCAAATTTCAATTTTAAGTTAATGAAAATCGAGATGTATTTTTCTCCCTACCTAACTTCACAGATCTCCTATATTCTATTCCATGTAGAGGGTTCCTTTGCCCAGAAGTGTTTAGCAAAAACATTTCTATATACTTATCTATAGCTTTGAGGGATTTTTTTTTGGCTAAAACAACAGAAATTTACTTCCTCTTTTAATTGATTTTATATATATATATATATTTACATTGTTGTGTACTCTAAATTTCTCCCACCACCATGTCACCTGTGAGCCATCATCCTATTCATTTGTGCTCATCCTTCCCTCCACCTCCCTTTCTGTAAGCTTCAGTTCAGTTTTCAGTTTATTTATTAATCCTGTTTTTAGAGACTTGGTTTTTAATTATTGGTTTGAGCATCAGTGAGGGCAAATCAATAATATACCTAAGAGACTCAGAGTGGCAATGTAAACAAAGTAGCACAAGACCATCTTGTAGAACAAGAAAATTCCATCAACTACTATAGTGAATCATGAGAGCTATTTTAAGGGGGAAAGATGCAGTATAGAGAAAACACAAATGAAGGGAAGCTAAAACAGAGCCAGTCTCATAACGAGAGGTGTCACTAGGAAGACTTATAGGTGAGGTAGGAAAGAACTATCCACGCAGAGGGAGTTTTGTGAACAAACATTCTAGACATATGATAGCTGTCAAAGAGTTGGTCCTTTCATGTGACTGGAGATGTAGTGTGAGGACCTCTTACTGAAAATACGTTGTGTTCACCTCCTTTAGAGATTCTTTAAACACAGTCAATTTCATTATAGTCATTCTTTATTCTAAAAGAAATATTAAAGATATATCTTCCACAGAAGCTTGTGAACTTTTTGTTATTCATTAGATGAATAAATTAATGTGAGTCAAGTACACCAGAACTCTCTAGAGATTCTGGTAATATAGAACAGTTCTTACAAGAACCACCAGATGGCAGATATTCAATCAAAGAACAATGATGTTTCAGTGATGAGCAAAACTCATGATAAAATGCATAATAGCTTCTTTTGTTTGTTTGTTTTCTAGCTTCTTACTGTCTGAGTTCGTTAAATTCAAAGGGATTTCATGAGGAGGTGAACTAGGGAATATTTTTAGGCCTTTCATCGCAGACAAATAACTGTTTATTGAATTGGTCTGTGAAATTGAATTTGAAAAGGAAAGTAACGAATACTTTTACCTCAGCAAAGAAAAAAATAATAATAAAGGATTTTCTAAGCTAAACCATTTATTTCTCTATGGAGATTCCTATTCCTGACTCACCAAAATAAGTAAAAAAAAAAAAAAAGGATAAAAACTTTGGAAATCATTATATTGTTATGATTATTTGAAGAAATAAAGTACCTGTGGTAATTTACTAATTTTGCTAGGTGGAAATTAGTCCTCAGGTCAACATTTAATGACATATGACAGGGAAGAGGGTTTGAAGCACATCAACTCACATATAGGACAAATGCACAAGCCCTCAGTACACCTGGCTCCATTTCATTCTGGGTCTGAAACTTTAAGTGGAACATTGAGAAAAAAAGAGAGAGGTTAACCAAGGAGATTATCAGAATAGAAAGCAGGTCATATAGGAAATAGCTTCAGGAAACAAAGGTGTCAGGTGGAGACACGTGACATAGGATCCATCAAGGGCTTACATGACAAGGGGAGGAGGGTCAGACAAGGCACTTTTACTCAGAATTAAGACAACTGAGATACAAGAGAGGAATTCTGGCATAAAAAGGGAAGAATTCTTTCATAATTGGGGCAGACCACCTACAGAAATTCTGTTTTCCTCAATGAACTATTAAATAGAAGCTCAAGTGTAATTATTCATTCCTTAAATAATTAACCACCCACTTAGTGGTGGGCATAGAGCAGTAAAAAGTCTATCAGAGGCATAGTAGGGGTGCTTGCCTATTTTGGTAAATAAAAGCCATGTCACAGAAGTGGGCACTTGAGGGAAGAGCCAGTCAGGCGGGGATAGGGAATTGGGTTCATCGAGTTTGCTGAGTTATGGATCAGGTGTGTCATTTCAGAGTGTATTCCAGGTCACCTCTCAGAAGAGGCCCTTCATGTGAGGTGTAGTATGGCTCAAGGTGAACCCCCAATTCTGACATGTAAGCACTTGGACACTGCCACTCTTAACCTTATAACAGGAAAAAACTGAATAGACTAAAAATCAATGACTTACTGACATACTAAAGAACTGAGGGTGCAGGGATACAGCCAGGGACAATGTGATTAGACAGGTAAATCCAGACAGTCATGACTGAAATGTGTTTCTCTTGGCTAGAAGCCACTGGAGATATAAACTGGGGACAAGACTGAAATAGCAGTTTTCACACATTTATAAAACAGCTGATTATTTTGTCACACTCCCTGTTTTATCTTTAGAACATCTCAGACCCTTATATGACTTTATGACAATCAAAACATTGAGGTTCATTCATTTTACTTTAGAGTTCCACGGGGGTTTTTACACAGACACACACATACACACAATGTGTATACTTTCAACACCATACAATGAAGCATAATTAAAAACCTACTGAGTATTCCAATCAGACACAAGTAGCAGGACGCTTCCAGTTATCCTGGCATGAACAAGATGCTTATTCCCCCTTGAAAGGTCTGAACTGAGGCAGCCATTGCACAAGGCAGCAGAAAAATTCCTGTATCGTTCTTAGTGACTACACCACCCAGGCTGTCATAGTGAATGAGGAAATGTCTGTGGATTTTGACAAATTCATAGTGTGGTGTATGTTCCATGCGAGTCTCATACAAAATTCTTTACCATCCTAAAATAATTCCCGGTACTTCAGTTACGCAACACATTCTGACTGAACTCCTGGAAATCCAAACCCATTCATTATGACCCAATCCTGATCTTTTTACTGTCTTCATAACTTCAAATTTCTAGGATGGTATAGCTGAAATCACATGACACTATTGACTGAATTGTCTCCTCCCCAAATCTTGTGTTGAAAATCTAAATTTTAATATGATTATATTTGGATATGAGGATTTGGGTGGTATTTAGGTTCCGACGAAGCCATGAGGGGAACCCCTCTTATAAGATTATAGGAAACACTCAACAGTTTGCTTTCCTGTACTCCTCACTACACAAAGACACAGGAAGAATGTTCTTACCAGGAGCCAAATATCCCAGCAAATTGGTCTTGAACTTCCTTGTCTCTGCACACTGAGAAATATATTCACCAGTCTGTGAGGGCTTAACTGGTCCAGCAGTTAGACATTTTATTATGACAGTTCAAGAGCTGTCAAGAGCTATATCCAAAGGACATCACCTTTTCAAACTATGTCTCAATTGACAAAGTATTGTTTTCATGGCTTGATCATTTATTTTAATTGTGGATAATATTCTGTTGTGTGGATATTTTTTAATGCCTAGTAAATTTCATCTTTGGTGTTGCATACCTCCTTGTGAACCTATTTTGTTTTTCCTATAAATAGATATGCATATACATACATTTCCCAATTAGTGATCTATTGAACAAGGCTGAACTCTCTCAGCATTGACTAGGACTAAAGTGGTACAATGCAGAAACTCAATAGAAAATATGCAGAGCAGCATTAAAGCCACCAACTAGGGTAAGGTTAATTAATGCTATTCTTGGAAATGTCAAGCGTTCAGCAAGAACAGTATTAAATTGGGGTCGCTGGGAGTTCCTCATGAATTCAGCGTGCTGAGTAGTCCATTATGTTGTTCACAATGATCTGTGCCAGCCTATAATGGCTTATATATTTATAGACTTCCCAGTGAAGTTTACAAGTTTGAGTTTTAATTCAAACACAGCTTTTCCTTTGCTTGAATTTACACAAAGAATTTGTTACGCACCAGGCATTATGTAGAGCACTTTGCACGTATGGTTTTACTTAATTACTCAATAAGCATTTAATTACAAACTCTGTTTCACAGGTTTGCACACTGAGTCTCAGACTGCACAAATAACTGGCACTGAGTCACACAGGTGAGACAGGTTTTCAACTCAGACACTGATTCCTGAATCACTTGCCTTGCTCATCTAAGGTTAAAGAAGCACAGTGGAAAGGTAATAGTACTCTGTACCACTCAGAGGAGATACAAGCCTTGGGAAGTGGGGTCTGACAGCTGAGTTGTAAGAGCAAGAAATAGGTTATATATATCTAGAAGCCAGTGGGGATGCACTGCAGGTGAAAAATAGCACAATTAAAAGTCAGAGAAATCCTGGGGATCAGGGCTAGTTTGGGACCAATATGAGTGCAGGAGACAGATGCAGACAGATATCAAGTAACATGACCTGAAACTAGACAGTCTCACTCAAAAGAGATGTCTAAAGTAAAGAAAAGCTTTCTCCTTACCAGTCCATGAAGGCTCACCTGGCCTACCACGCACACAACTCACTTCAGTTGGTCTGCATCCCTGCAGGATCACATTTTCCATAGTCAATGGAAAATAACTAGCAAAGGCCTTAATTTCAATTGTAAGATTTCAAAAGACTCAAAGGTGAACTTACAGTTTTCACAACCAATGATGAATTCCATGTTTTTGTGCTCTGTGCCATGGTTTTTCACACACACACACATACACACATGCACCATACCCCAACACATTTGCCCAGATAATCCTGTCCTGAGATTGGACAATCCCTCAAGCAGACATGTGACAGCTGCCCATGGCACAGAGGACACTTGCTGATGGACCGTCCTAGATACAAGCCCAGAATGAAAATATTCATTCAGCTAGGAAATGAATGGGATAGTCTATAAAGGAAGTGGAGTTCTACTTGATTTTTGAAGGAGTATTCTAAGCATGCTCAGACACTGGCCATTCCCTTGTAGATTCCCCCCACTGTAGGAGTTGTGGGTGTAGTTATTCGGACCCATTGAGAATTGCAGTGACCTCAAATGTCTGAGTCATCTTCCAAGGAAAGAAGCTTCCTAGTGGCCATTCAGCCACAAGCTTTTGTCAAAAATATAATTTATACGCATGTATTCATTTCATTTTACTTTTAAATTAATTGTGTCAACAGGGACTTGAATAAAGGCAGCTAAGTGTGAACCACACGTGAGTGTGGTTATTTTTAGGGGCATTGGTACAAACTCCTATCATAGCCATATTTCATACCCAGTGGTGTTCAGTAACTCTAGTTAGATAAATTTGCAGAAAAACAAATTAAAAGTTTACAAAAATACAGTTCATAATCATAAGATGCAGTGTGAAATTTTTTCCGCCCTCACTCAGTTTGAGGATGTGCATTCCAAGAGACTGATAAATGATTTTTTTTCTTCCTGCTATTCAGACAGTATATATAACTGAGTTACTTTTTTGTATCAGTCATTTATTCAGGGACTGGAGATACAGTAGAATAAAATAAACAGGATCCTTGCCTTTGAAGAGCTTACCTTCCATGTAGAGAAAGACAATATATATTAAACAATGAAATACATTCATTTTACAAGGTGCTAAGCTCTAGTACAAAAATATGAGATGCTAAGAGGAGTTGCTTATGGTATCATGAGGGATAGAAATCTCATGAAGAAATTCATATTTGGACTATGTTTTAAATTATGTGAAATATCTGATCATAAAAAGATCTAGTGATGAGAGCAAGTTCAGTATATTCCAGAGGCAGTAAGAAGTCCAGTATGATGGAGATGGGGTCTGTCATAAGACAATAGCAGCATGAAAGAAAATTTGGAGCCCAATAATGTCAGAGTTTATAGACTCTTGCAATAAAGTTTTTATCAACTTCTGAGCATGCTAAAGACAACTACAAGATGTGAAACATATGAGTGGTATCTTATTTCTCTGATGAAAAGTTCACTCCACTACCATGTGTAAAAAGGATGGTGAGAGGGAAAGTGAAGCAGAAAATTCAGTTAGGTCATTCTTGCATAAGTCAACAGATCAGCATGCAATATTAAATTGAGGTCACTGGGAATTTCATTGTTTCCAGCATACAGAATAATCCAATATGATAGTCAAGATTTTTTTCAAAAGAACAAACACCTAAGAGTTCACATATTTTCAGGAATTCCAGTCAGATTTACTGAGGCTAGTCCTATGTTCAAATGCACTCTTGTTTTCTGTTGTTGTTGCTGTTTTAAGTCTTTTACTCTAATTTCCCTTTTGTTGACAGTTTTTCCAGTGATGGAAAATGAGGAGACAAGCACTTAACTCTCAGCTCAATGACTACTTGCCAAGGGACCTTGACTATATCTCTGAATCACTTTGGGTCAGAATGACTTTACTTAAATATCATTCTGAAACTATGTCAGCATAGGTTCATCTGCATCTGAATTTATACATTGCTCTGATCATAAAAGTAATTAGTTTGACTTCAATTAGCTTTGTCATTTATTAGTCAGAAGGGAAAATTAATTGACCGTGAGTCCACTGACCTAAATATTGGTTATACATTTGTGTTGGCTTTATTGAGTGTTTTATAATATTTTATGAGAGTAAGGATCCTATATTTTTTTAACCTGTATGTATAACCTGTACAGATGTACCTATAATATAATGTTCAATGCTTGTTGAATGGGTGAATGACTGAGTAATTTACTACATAGTAGATGTAGTAAAGATAAACAGTTGAATAGAATGATTGATTCACAACTGCATAGAAATTCAATGGATAGCAGTTTTGCTTTTGTATTATTGTAAGCAAATATTTTATACAATTTTAAAGCCATGGAATACTTTGTTTAATTTAAATCTTTCATAAAAACAAAATGTGAAAAGCTTATGAAAATCTGATCTTAGCTGCAAAACAGATGGAAAGCCCTGAGTTTTGCCTTTGCAGCTTGCCTTTGTTCCCAGTTTTTTCACAAAAAGCTACTCTACACATAGTCTGAAACTTTCTGGATCCCTTTACTACCAAGATCTTCCCAGTTTCATAGAAGTTAATTAAACCACAGTTACTCATTTATTCAGTCCAATGCCCTCCATCCAATTCAGCATTGAATTTTACCCACTATTTATAGGGTAAAGAACTCACATCCTCTAATCTTTGAATATTTTCTTTTTTGAAAATACAACCTTTATGAGGACAACATCTTGAATCTCATGTCATCTGTGGGTTCTCTTCCACAAGACAAAATTTTAACAATTAAAGCAGTTGTGTCTCATGATTTTCTGCTACTTCCAGGAAGAACATGCTCCAGAGTTTTAATATTTTAATATTGCTCTAGGCTTTTAATATTTTAATATTGCTCACCATTCTCATGGTCTCCCAAATCTTCACAAATGAAACATGTTTCATCTGTTGTTTGGTCACAATTTGACAATGCATAATGGAAGAATTGGTGCCTAAATTAAAATGCAATTATCCCAGCAAGACTTCTCCACTCAAAGTAGATGAGACCATCTCATCTCTTTCTTCTAGTCACAACAATTTTATTAACAAAAGGCAGTATCTTTCCTCTAGAATCTGGGCTGATCTCCTGATTTGTTTGGACCAGAACCACATGTGTAATTATGGAGCCAAATGGAATGTGAAAATAATTTCAAAAATCACTAAAAAGTTCAAAGTAGCAATAACAGAGCATTAGACCAAGCACAGAGACTCTTTTGGAAAACAGAGCCTGGTACAATGACAGAGACTATATGCTCATAAATACGTGGCTTTGAGAGTGATAGTGTAAAGTTCTAGGCCTAGCCTTTAAAATCACTAGCAGCTTGTAGTGATGGTGGAATAGACTTATTTTATGTTGTCATTTGTACAAAGGGTTAGTGTATGTACTATGTTTCTATAACATATTTTGTAAAAAAGTTATGTATATTTAAATTATTTCAGGTACATTTTGCTTAACTGCCCATAAGTCTGAAAGTCAAAAAACTAGGGAAAACTAAAGAAAGGGCATATAAGAAGAGATACTCCCCAGCTACAAAAAGGATCTCAGGAAAAAAGGCAAAGCCAAGGACTTAGGTGTGAGCAATAGCTGTCTAATCCTCTGTTGGAGTTACCGATAGATAATAGATAATAGAATAAAGAGAACAGAATTCAATCCAAGGTCATGTTCCAGCTCTCTGGAATGTTATAATTAAACTAATCTGCTAACCATGGCATACCACAAATTACTGGGTATGAAAGATTGATAGTACTAGAAAAAAAATGTAACTGAACAATTTTATTAGGATGATTAATTATAGATGAGTCAAATTGTGTAAAAAGATTTATGGAACCAAATCTGACTAGAGTTTAAGTGGCCTGATTCAAATTAAAAACTGTCACACTGGAAAATTTGAGTCAGGGATAGGAATGGAAATTTTATTTTAGAAAATTCACATGAAGCTAGACAAAAAGGTTAAAAGACATGTGGAAGTTGCTGGTTAAGTTATCCAAATTCTGTATCCTCAATGTCCACCAGATATAAACTATTGTTCTTGGGAATGGGTGAACTGGATACAGAAATGGGGTTCCCTCACTTGATCTATTTATAGAGGGACATAGGGGAATGGTGCTAAAATATAGTTTAATAAATCTAAGTCAAGAAAACATCGGAAAAAGAAACAAAAGGCCAGGAGGAAAAGTCAAAACAAGCTAACAACCAAACTAAAGAACACAACTGGGGGGGGTCAGTCAGGGAGGGGAGGTGGTAGGTGAACCTCAGGGAATACAAAGATGTGACATATGTATATAAATAAATTATTTAATAAAAATTAAAAATAATAAAGAAAATTTAAAAAGAAAAGCTTGCTAAGAGAGTATTCTTTTGATGATAAAAAAGAAAAAATATATGCTACACAAAGATTTACTTAACAAATGTTTAAAAGAATCAATGAAAAAGAAAATCATCACATAGACTTTAGAAATTTACTCTGGAGATTTGCTATTGATTTGTCATAACTGAGTTTAAGTGACATTAGGCAGATCTGGAACTTGGATGTGTGGAGATAATGTAACCCCAATGAGCAGGTAGGTGACAACACCCAGAAAAATACACAGAAACAGAAAGCTCTGCCACCACAGGTCATAGAAAGGACCCCTCCCTCCCATGAGTCCCCAGGTATCAAAATATTACAGAATTTGCTCAAATACCTTGAAAAAGATCAAAGTCATAAACCAACTCTGCAAATAGTGAAATGCTGAAAATTCCAGATGGAAACATATTTACATTTTCTATCTTTTACCCAAAAAATATTTACTGAGCATATTCTAAGTTCCAGTAATAGCAGCAGGATTTAGAGGAGTAAATAGGAAAATTCTTACTTGAAGAATCATAGCCTAGGGAACAAAGAAACAGGGAATGATAAATTCTAAATATAGCTGAAGAATTGACATAATAGATTTGTGAACTGAATATGCAGGAACTCAAAGAAGAATGAGAATACCTCCAATGGGTTCACAGAAAATGTCACAATTGAATTTATTGTGGAAATATGAGTCAGATTTTGCCAGATGGGAAAAGAAAGCTTATGCTCTTAGAAAACAGAAGAATTATGACAAGTGACAGTAAAATCAGCTTTTTATAACCAATGGGAAATCATGTCACTGATTCTGAAAGTTTCAACTCTCAACTGAATAAAAAAGTCTTTCTCACTTCACTTAGTTCTCTTCTTTTCAAAGGTTTATCTGAATCTCCTCCCAGGTATATGTCTCCTTATTTACTGTAACTTCTCTTGAATAGTCTTTTCAATATCTATTAGTCATGTGACTTTTGGATTGCCACAAAATTCCTTGGACAACACAGAAGTAGAGGGGATGGACCTTTTGTTGTAGTTGTTTAGACAGGAAAGAGGTATGTCTGAGGGCATACAGTCATACACAGGTATGACTGATATGTTAAGAACTCAGGTGAGAGGTAGTTAGGATGGCTTCTGCTGCTGACTGCTGCTCTCATTTCTTTTACATGCAGAAATGGAGGGGAGGGCCGCACCTTTTAAAATATCACAGCCCTTGCTCTAACTTCCATAATTTGGTGTTATCTTAGCAGGGTCTGGAACTCTAACTCTAGCAATCTTAGGAGAAAAAGTACACCTTAGAAATGAGACTTACCTGAGATGTTCAATTGAGTAAGATTTCTGCCACTCATCAAGCCATCAAAGACTGAACATCTCTATCCATTTAATTTCTGTTACCACTCTCCACTACCTACAATTATTTGTAGGTAACATAATAACATACAGGGAAAAAAAAAACTACTGAAACAATAGATCAGTAAAGTGACAAGTGACAAAATCAACTGACAAAAATCAAGCTAGAAGAAAAATATATTAAGGAAAAAACCATTTACATTTCCAGAAAAAAATAAACATATAACTTAACAAAGAAGGTTAAGAACGTCTACAATGAAAATTACAAGGAATTGTTAAAGAAATAGAAAAAGATGTGAATGAATGGAAGGACATCCCCTACTCATGGTTTGGAAGAATTAACAATGTTAAGATGGCTATCTTACCCAAAATATTATACATGGACAGTTAATCTAAAACAGAGGAGCCAGAAATATACATTGGAGTAGGGAAAATTTCTTTGACAAATAGGGTTTGGAAAACTGGACATATGCAAAAGAATGAAATTAGAACACTACCTTATACCAGATACAAAAATTAATTCAAAGTGGATTAAAGACTCGGTTATAAGACCTCAGCCATGAAACAGATAGAAGAAAACATACCAAAACACTCCAAGACATTGACTGCAGTGTATCTTTGTGGATCCATCTCCAATATCAGGACAAACAAAAGAGAACATAAGTAAATGAAACTATATCAAACTAAAAAACTTTTGCACAAAGAAACTGTCACTAAAACAAAAAGATATTACCCTACTGAATGGAAGAAAATATTTGCACATTATACCTCTGATAAGCAGCTGATACCAAGATCTACAAAGAACATATACAACTCAACGAAAACAAATAGTCCCACTGAAAAATGGGGAAAACTAAATAAACGCTTATCCAAAGAAGAACTACAGATGACAAAAAGGCAATGAAAAAATGTTCATTAACACCCAGGATTGGAAATCAAAACCACAATGAGAAACCAGCTTATACCTGTGAGAACGGCTGATGTCAAAAATACTGAAAATGACAAGTGTTGGTGAGGATGTGGAGAAAAAGGAAACTTTATACACTCTTGACAGAATGGTAGACTATCAGCATGCATATACATAAAACAGTTTAGAAGCCTTTGCAATATTAAGAATAGATTTACCAAAAAAATTCAGTAATTCTACTCCTAAGTGTCTACCTAGATTATTGGTTTCTAGTAAACTCTAGACCTGGGTTGCTGGTGTGCAGGACAAACCAGACAGGGGACTGTAGAAAGGAAGCATGCAAGACAGTTTATTGCTTGACAGTATCTTTTATAGTTACTGTATACAAAGGAGGAGCGAGAACTATGCCATATGATTCTCATCAACTAGTTCATTAGTAATTAGTTAACTTGTTATTTTCTACAGATTTGATACACAGGACAATCAAAGAAGATGTTCAAGGACAGGAAAAAAGACCACGGAAAGGGGAGTAGGTAGCAGGGAGTAGGGAGTGGTTTAACCAAGGAGACAGCTGGGACAGACTCAACTGGGACAGACTTTCCTGGGGAACTGTGTGCTGTTCCTTATCACGCAAGTGCTCTCAGCAGCCTGATCAGTCCCTGCAGGTGTCTTGGGTCACCACAAGGTCCCATGCAACATGGACAATTCAAAAACACTTATTTGAAGGGATATAGGCACTTGTGTTCATCATAGCACTACTTACTAGAGCCAATTATGGAAAAAAAACCTTAAGTGCCAATAACAGAGAGAGATATGGATTATGAAGTTTTGCTATATAACAAAATGGGACTTTATTCCATCATAAAAGAAGATGAACTCTTGCTATTTGTGACAATGTGGATGATGTGAAGAGGATTATGCTAAGCAAAGTAAATCAGAAGGAAAAAGACAAATATGGATGGCTTCATGATATGTGGAATATAAAGATAAAAAGGGTCAGACAAAACCAAATCATTAACAAACCATGGAAATCTGTCTAGATTTGAGGTGAACAGCAGAGGAGGGGGAGGATAAAGAATAGAACGGGGAATGACCATGGGAAGGATTATGGGTACATCAATGGTGGATGGGATGTGCTCATGTATATCTGAATAAATATGTTCTATAGCCTGAATTATATACTGTTGTAAATCAATGTTCCAGCAATATATATGCACATGTATATGTGTAATTGAGATAACATTGGTTTATATATATATGTACTAATACATATATTTTTTTCTCTATCTAGTACATGTTTCTTTCAAACACCCAGAAAATTTTGCCCTTGTCTCTTGTTTTTCATGGTTTTTTAAAATTATATAGTTGGCTTTCTTATAAGTTTTTGAATTTTGTAAGTGTTAAAACCTTCCCCTTTTCAACAGGTACTTTATTAGAAATAATTATTTTCTTTGCTTTTAGGTTCTCAAGGGTTTTGATGATTCTAAACCTTTGGGTATTGGTAAAAGAGGTGGAACACCCAAGGTCATGTGTAGGCCTGGCTACTCTAGGTAGAATTTGCACAGCCAGCATCTCTAATGATGTGACATTTGAGCTGAAAACAACAGGATGAGAATGAGTCAGTCATGTTCAGAGGCAAAGGGAACAGGAAATGCAAAGACCCCAAGGATCAGTTCTGAGTAATAGAAAAGTGGGTGGTATGGCTGAGTACCCCAAGTGTCTGTGGGCAGAGAAACACAGAGATCAACTCTGAGGGGAACAAGCCTCAGTCATCACAGCTTCAGGCTGGACTATTGCAGAAGCCCCTGTTACAGGTGATCCCTTATCAGCTATGACCACAAGGACCAACTAACTCGCAGAGCATTGTCTGCACCATGAATAAAATTGACATTGGCAATTGAAGCCAAGGAAAAGGTAAGCAGAGTCTGTTGATTCTTCAAGCTGAGAGAGGATGTTCTTCTCATCAAAAGTAGTAAGATGCAAATTGTATCAAATAACCCTTTGAGGAAAAAAAAGAAACACGAAAAAAAATAGGAACACAATGGCATGTATTGAAAAAAATAAACTCTAAGATAATATTTTTAGCAACATTCTCCAAAATACAAATGCTTTGTGAAAATGAGTAGTAACTGGATAAGTACAAGAAATATAAAAACTACAAACTTCCTTGACAGAAAGGGAAATTACATCACTCTATGACAGGAAAGACTCTAGAGTAGATAGCATTATTTACATGTGTAAGCATGTGTGTGTGAGAGAGAAAACTTTCCAAAGAAATCTCAGAATAATTAGCATGATGTCTTGCTGATCTGTTCTCTAGCTTCCAAATTACAACCACCACAGTCAATCCCCGCAGTAAGCCTGTGGATGCTGTTTGGTGAGCTGAAAGCCAGTAATGAATTGATTTAATTAAGGTGAGACCATTGTGTGCAATAACCATGCTTAATCAACTAAAGCAAATGACATACCAAATCACACTCCAGATTTTAAAACAGTATTTTCCCCAGGAAGAGTTGTTAGTCAGTAGACTAAACACTGCACTTGAGTGGTCAGCTGCTTTAGTTTCAAGGATGTTTTCTTCAGAACAGTCATGGAATTGGCTTTCCATACCTCTCAAGCAAGGCCAAACCTTTTGATTAAATCACCTTGAGTGGATTCTTTAAAGCCCCCATCGAACATCAACTTGGAACTTTGAATGATGACCAGTGTAAAAAATTACATTCAGGCCATAATGAGTAGAGAAAATATCTCTGGACCCCTCCTAAGAGCTAAATAGTCCCATCCTCCTGGTTCTGCAATCTCTCCCTCAGTCTAAATCTGTTTCTGAACACTGAATCTTGTTCCATAGTCACACTCCTTTCATCATGAGGGACTTTGTTCATATAGTTTGCAATATAATGTGATCAGCTGCTTGCATTATTGCAATCATTATTCAGTCCTACTTCTTAAAGTTATACCCAAGTTACAAAATTAGAGTTCAGGTTCTCTCAAATCTATAAACATCCACCTCCCTATCCCCAAGATACAGACACATTTTTAGATACTGTTCTAGATAATGGATGACTTCACAAGTTAACTCTTCATTGAATTTTAACATATCACTTCTCAAAGGGTCACTTTATGCTAAGGTTTTAGAAAACACTTGGTATTATATTATCCAGATACCATGTGCTTTGTGTGGATAGCAGAAGACTGAACCATACTGCAGTCCCTGGGGCAGCAGTCTGCAGAGCTAAGCTGGAGTGCAGGTTCCTAGGGCACTTGTGAACTTTCCAGGTCCTAATATAAAGTGACCGGAACATGAAATTCAGTAGGTGCTAGACATAGTTGGGGAAGTGAGTCAGAGTCAGAATGAAAAAGGCAGTACACGAGGGAGGGTGGGAATTTGAATATGTGTGTGTTTGAGACTCACCAGAAGGTACAGGACAGAAGTTGTAACAACATATGGTGAAAACTGTTTTCTTATCTGTCGTTTGCTTGTAGCTTACCAGGATGCCAGTCTACTAAGTTATGACAACAATACAAAAACATACAGCAGACATTGTCCTAAAATTAAGGATATTGTTCAGTCATGACAAAGAATGAAACATTTCCATTTAAAAGAACATAAAATGGAACTTGACAGTGTCAGACTGGGTGAAATAAGTCAGGTGAAGAAAGACAGATACTTTATGTTATCATTCACTTATGAATTTAAAAAAGCCAAACTCATAGAAACAGAGAATAGAATGGTGGTTACCAGGACTGAGAGGGAAGAAAAATGGAAGATATTGATTAAATGATATCATCATGTTACTTTTGGAGTCTGAATCCAAAACTATCAGAAGCCAATCTACCTGCCACTTCTAGGAGACATTTCTGCTGCAGAAGCATATGAGACCCTGATGGATTGAAGAACAGAAATGAAGAAGAGAAAAGGAGAAAGAATGATGGTACATTCCACTTCTACTCCAGACAGAGTCAGTTCCTACCTAAGACCATTTGCAGTTCTCCAACATCAGGATAGAGAAGCCAATAATTGACCATCTTGCTTGCTTCTTTGCTTGAGTATTCCTGAAAAAGTCAGGGACAAGGACTTCTATGTAGGGTGGCCAGGAAATAGTGCCAACTGGAATGTAGGACAGCTGATGGAGAGGGAAAGGAGAAAGTGTGATACCCATCTACTTGATAGCCTCCACTATAGGAGACAGTCATTATTCAATCCAGCTAAGACCGTTTAAGCATCTTATTAAGTGTTCCACTGAATTAGCCATCTCAGAGCAGAAATGTGAAAATGTATTTGTAGGATATAGAAATTAATGACTATTGTTGGGTTCATTGGTGAGATGTATTCACAAGACAAACTGCACCCTGAAATTTGGAGAAGCAAATGAACTCAAAGCACCATAAATGAGAAGTCTTTGTCTCTGTATCATCTTTGATGAGAATACCCTGGCACATATTATCCTTGTTCTTCCACAGACAAAACATTTTCCTTCTAATTTTACAATGCATTCTGCCAAATCCTCAAAGAATATATGTCCATCTTGCTCCAATTATTTCTGAAAATTCAGAAATGGAATCTCCTCGATGTGTTTTATTATGCCAACCTTACATTTATACTAAGACCAGATAATAAGCACCCTTAAATAAGAGTTCATCTCTTTATCCTTCTCGCCAAAATCCCAACCCAATAATTAAAAATATCAGTTCAGTCATAATTAGCAGAATTCTACAAAATACCTGGCAAACACTCCTCAAAACTTCCAAGGTCATAAAAAGCAGGTAAGCCTGAAAAGGTGCTACAGACAAGAGAAGTCTAAGGAGTTATGACAATTAAATTTCACAGGTGTCCTAGACTAGAAGAGGAATATTAGACAAAAACTAATGCTATCTAAATAAAGTATGGATTTTAGTGACTAATAGCAAATCAACACTGGCTCACTAATTTGTCTAACAAATGTGCCATACTAATGTAGGATGTTAATCACACAGGAAATTGGCTGTGGGGTATAAAGGAACTCTGTACTGAATGCAATTTTTCTATAACTCAGACTATCTAAAAATAATATTTTATTAAAAAAACTTGAATTTACAACAACTAAAACCTACTACAAATGCTAAGCAAGAAAAGAACCTTTTGTGGTTAAGATAATGTAAGCAAAGCAGACTTTAAAGAACAGCATTACTTGAGATCAAAAGGAAAAAATGCAAAGAATCAATTCACCAGAAAGATGTGACAATTCTAAGTTCATATTCATTTAATAACACAGCTCAACACAAAGAGAAGGGAGAAGGGAAAAGATTTTCAGAGGTAACTATAATAGGCTAATCCATACTCACATTGGTGATAAAACATCCTTCTCTTAGTCATTCATAGAAAGAGTGAACTGGAAACTCAGTAAGAATATAGTATTTTTTAAGCAACACAGTCATTTAGAATAAGACAATGTAATACCAAGAGCTACTGTCCAAATACACACTCCTGGCTACACAAAATAAATGTTATTTATTTTCTCTCCAAAACTATTAAGACAAACAGTGCCCCCATATTTTTCCATATGCCCCTGTGGGGGGCAGCAACTCCAGACCTACACACACACACACACACACACACACAAACAAACACACTGAGTCAGAACGACCTCATTGGTCTAACTGGGCTGTACCATATATACAAATAACCTTACAACAATAAAAATTTGGGGTGCCAACCTCCCCCACTACACATATGCACACATACACATATAACTTCTGACTCTCTAAAAACTGAACTATTGCTTGTCTGCTGAGGAGCAGAAGCCTTCCAGGTAACATAAGTCAATAAGCATAATCTGTATTGTACATGTGTTATATACAATAATTTACAATAATCTGGGGCAAAGTGTTATCTAATAAATCATAACAAAAACAAAACACATTTACAAAACTGCTCTACATTTATCAATCCTGTAACTTCCAGCATCTGTTTGCAAGAAAATCCATGTGCTGGTCAAAGATCAACTGATTTCTATGAGTGCACTTTCAGAAGCACTTGTATTCACAGATGGATATGCCTGTCTTCCATACTGGAAGGAAATTTCACCAAATGGCATCACCCTGTTAGAAAATTATTTTTTATAATTATAACAGCAATACACAACATGTATTAAGCCCTTATTTATTCAACACTGTACTTAAAGTCTCTCATCTGTAAAAGACAACAATATTTATTTAATTCTGAGACAAAATTAGTGTAATGTCTTTAAAGCTGTTAGAAGTGCCTGAGGTTATAAGAAGTTAGTCAAGCAGCAGTAATATTCAGGGGCGGGGGGGAGGCTGAAGTCATGTACATGGTGTCAGTATTGGCAGAGGAACGTGGCACTTGTACACACGTGTCTGAGGTCACAGTTGGGGGAGAAACAGAGGGCAGAAGCAGCTTTCAACTTCTCCTGAGGATGCAACCATATGGAAGGAAATCAGAGGAGAGAATTTGCAAGCTGGTGAACTGGAGTAAGGGCAGTGTTCAGCTATACTTCTAGACAGTTGCTACAACTGAAAAAGTATTAAAATTACCCTGGTCCTGTGCAATCCTGAACTTACTAGGAGAATAACTCCTCCTTCTCCCTCATCATGGGTGCAACCTATGGATACCTAGTGAAAAGGAAGAAGGCTGTCTGAGTCCATATAATCCCAGAGCACCTAAAACACTGCTGATAAAAGTTCCTACACCAGCATTTTACTCAAAGGGCTCCAAAGCCACATGTCAGTTTAAGATCACAAAGAAAAAGACTTTGGCTTTAGAATGCCAGAGACCAAACCCTCTGCTTTTAACTGACTTAAAGTCAGTGACACAATGACAAGGAACAGAGAGGAGTCATCCTATTATTCCCTTGGCTGTGTGAAGAAATTGTATATTAACAATGGCAGCAACCCCCTATTAGCCAATGTTCTTTGCTCAAATAGCTGGTCATTTGACATGAACACTAAACATGGCTTCTGTAATCCCAGGCATTGCCTTTCTATCTCCTTTGAGATTTCCTAAATGTCAACCAGAACACCATTTAGAAATGCTGGGAAGTTCAACTCGGTGACAGGTAGTTTTCTCTCAGTCCAATCCACCAAGGAGTCTGTGGACAAAAGTCCTAGGACCATAAGGAAACTAAATAGTCATATTTTTTACTCAAATTTCAATTTCCCATTTGTTGACTCTAGCTACTAATGGGTGGTAGCTACAAAATGGAAGAGTAAGGAATGGAACACAAGTCTTTTGAAATCAACATATGTGTTGATCATATATTCAAAATCTTTAGACTACCAGTGTGTTTATGTATTATTTACAATCATTTTTTGCAGGTGCCTGAACATTTGTGTAAATGAGTCAATGAAGAACTTAATGTGTATGACCTTCTGAATTCAGTTGAAATTTCTTAGCATTTTTTCCCACAAACATCCTGACTGCTCTGTAGCTCTCTTCCCACCAGATTCCTGTATTTTATGTCCCCTTCATTCTCTCCCAGATTTATTAATCTGTTCCTTATATGAATCCCATATTTTCCATTCTATGTATAGCAGAGTTGTTTAGAACACAGACTGAAATCTGACTGCCATATTCAAATCACAGCTTTTTCACCAGCAAGCTATTTAGTCTTAACAAAGTATAATTATGTAACCTCTCTGTGTCCAGCTATGTCAATTATATCCAAAAAGCAATGTAACATATTACACTAAATTATATAATTTTTTTTAAATACTGATTTTTCTGAACCATGGGCACAGAATGTCTTTACATTCCACCTTTGCATCTTCAATTTCTTTCAAGTGTTTTATAGTTTTCAGTGTGTAGGTTCTTCAACTTCCTTGGTTGATTTGATTCCTAAGTAGTTTGTTTTTATGCTATGATCATAAATGACACTGTTTTCATCATTTCTCTTTTTGCTAATATTCATTGTTTGCATATAGAAGTGCAACAAATTTTTGTACATTGCAACTTCATTTCTTATTTTCAAGCTTTTTGGTGGTAAGATTATGTCAACTGCATGAAATGATAGTTTTAGTTCTTTTACAATCTGAATACTTTTTAATTCTTTTTCCTGCTTAGTTGCTCTGGTCAGGACATACAATGTTGTAGAGTATATTTAATAATACTATTAAACAATAATAGCAATTCCTATCTTGATCTGAAAGGGAAATCTTTCAGTCTTTCTTCACTGAGTAAGCTTTGTCATAGTATGTCATAGTATGTCAAGTATGACATAGTTATGTCATACTGTATTATCTTTAGATGTTTCCTCTATGCCCATTTTATTGAGCATAGTAATTACAAGTGAATATGTAATTTTTCAGCTATCTTTTCACATGTTAACATAATCATATATTTTCTCTTTCATTTTGTTCATTTGATTAATCATGTTAATTGATTTACATATGCTGTACCATCCCTGCATGCCTGGAATAAATACCAGCTAACCATGAGGTGTGATCTCTTTAATGTAGTCTTGAATACAGTTTGCTAATATTTTGTTCAGAATTTTGCATCTACATTCATCAGAGGTCTTGGTCTGTGATTTTCTTTCAGCAGTACAGTCCTTGTCTAGTATTGGTCTCAGCATTTTGCTGAACTCATAAAAAGCATGAGAAAGTGCCTCTTCCATTTCAAATTTTGGAGGAGTTTGAAGAAGATGTGTATTAGATCTTATTTCAATGTTTGGTAGTTCATCGACTGAAGCCATCTGGTCCCAGTTTTGGTTTTTTGTTTTCTTTTGTTTTGGTTTGGTTTTGATGTTTGTTGTTGTTGTTGTTTGTTTGTTTGTTTGTTTGTTTGGGGGGGAGGGTTTTGATTACTGGGTCAATTTCTTTGCTTGTAAAAATTGTTTAAAATTTCTGTCACTTCATGATTCAGAAATTGTGAGATTATGAGACTGCACAGTGCAAGGAATTGATCCAGTTCTAGGTTGTCCATTTTGTCAGCTATAGATACTCAAAATGGTTTCTTAAGATCTTTTGTATTTTTGTGGGATCCATAAGAATGTCTCCTCTTTTATTTGAGTGTCTTTAAGTTTTTCTTTCTTCTCTATAAATATGGTCAAAGGTTTGTCATTTTCAAAAAGCTAGCTCTTTGTTTCATTGACCTTTTGTATTGTTTTTGTTTGTTTCCTTCCCTCTAATTTTTATTATTTCCTTCCTTCTGACTTGAGCTTTGTTTAGACAACTCTTTATTCTAAAGTGTACAAAGGAGTCAATTTCTTTTAAGATTTAAAACAATTTTTTAATTTATTCATTACTAAACTTATTTATTTTAATGACTTAAATCTTTTCAAGTCTTCCTTTTGCTTCTGGTTTTTGAAAAATGCTGCTGACTCCATAGACTTCAATGATGTTTGTTCATTACATCATGTTTCTTATGCCTTGAAGCTGGCTCTTCTCAGAACAAATGATCTGTGTTTCCTAATTGTAACACTCAGAATGAACTCTCTAGCCCTCTAGTACCCCAGGAACATAAAAAGAATCCAGCAAAGAACACTTAGAGGAAATGACTTAGTGAAACTGCTTGTGCTCATCCAGAAATGTGGCCTTGGTTTGCAGGATGGCAAAGAAGAGGACTGGGGAGAAATCTTTTGGGTCAGATAACTTGTCACATAAGAATCATATATAATTTTAAAGCTGAAGGCATATGTGAAGATCATGCAGATCTAGCTCATTGTTTCTCCAGTGAACAAAAGGGGGTCAGGAGATTTATTAAGGTTATGAGTTAAATGTGAGTCAGCAGTACCTGTAAGGCTGGAACAAAAGCAAGTTGGGACCAAAGTGAGTTTGAACAGCAGCTGGCTGGGTATACTCTGAGGGTCAGATAAGAATCTGGTGTACTCTATGACTTCCCCCTGGGACCTCTTGGAACTATCAAATATGAAGAAGCTCCTACATGGAGATTTTCCTCATGCTGGAGGCCCCAGGGCAAAGCTTTTGGTGAATACCACATACTGATCTGGGTATGACAGGGAATGGGGCCTTATTTTTACACTAGGCACCAGCCCCAAATTCCATACTCTCTTCCAGATTGGGATGAAATGTCCCCTCTCTCATAGAACATGCATTTTCCCTTTATGTTTCTAGGTCTACAGCTATAATAGACTGTTCCATGTGTTTAGACTTAGACAGGTAAGTAGAATAATTAATACTCATCAGTGTTACTATATTCTGGAGAAAAAAAAAACAAAATATGAGACAGAGAATGAAAGATCTGGAAACTTCAGAAACGAAAGAGGAAAAGCATAAGAACTGTAACAAACGCATATAGTCCTACTTTGTCATGTTTCTGTGTAGTAGAGAAAATAAAACCAATTAATATATCAGATGTTACCAAGCCACACTGGCTAATATTTCCCATTTCAAATTCACATCGATTGTGGAGGACTACGGGGGCTTTTGTGGTAGGTGCACTAAGGTGATTACACTTAAAGGGGAGGTGCTATGCTTCCAAAATAGTAACAATGAGGCAAACCCAAAGGTATCTCAATTTTAAAAATGCATTAAAATTTGAAGTTTCACATTGAATATTAAACAAAAACTGTGACTAACGCTAAATTTATTCAGGTCACCCTTACATTTCTAGGAGATGTGCAGTGGAAATGTTTAAGTTCTTAAGTGGGACAATGTCCTCTTTTTGGAAGTAAGAGAGCTGATGTCTTTCTATACTTTCTGAGGTTACAAATACTATTAAAGGCAGATCCAGGTCACAGATAAGTACATGGAGGTCTGGAAAGTTTGGTGAGCTTGGGGATACCACACCACTTACTCAGTCCATAACAGAGGCCCCTAGAATCAAGAAGATCTAGTAGCAGAAGACAACCAGGTCCCTGATAGTCTCAGATCAATCCCTTTAATCACAGTACCTGCCTCACCAATCATAAAAGCACAGAAGTACAGGCCAGAGAAGCATGATGTAGTTAGAAGTGAATACTTATCTTTGCCTTGAGCTACTAAACAAACACTCTAAGACTTACACCCTCACTATCACATTTATCACTGCAATCCTGATCATCCATTGTAACCAGCACATGTTCCTCATAATGTTCTGTATGTACCCCCACTACCTAACACACATTCCCATTCTTGCCAAGCTTTCCACTTTTTCCATCATAAACTCCAGGATATTCTTTCTGGCAGCAACAAAATTCTCTACTTCCTCAACCTCTTCCTTTAGATTTCCTTCACCTTTAGAACTCATGAAGGAGAGTGTTTCTGTAAAAATTCCATAGCTCTTTAATTTGTGCATTGGAGTAGATACATAAGTATAATTTTCATGTCAGGATTTAATATCTTCTGTCTGCCTGTTTTATTTTAGAGATAAACTTTCAACTAAAAAGCAATTTACATAATCATTCATTTATATTTTATCTTCTCTTGCTGCACTCTATTTAGCAGTTACTTGCATTCTAAAAGAACTTGTAGTTATTATCACCTTAAAAAAGTTAAAGAACTAAATAAGATATTAGAGAGAGGATAAATGAGGTATCATTGAAGTAATTGCACTCTTGTGGTATAATCACTATAGGCCACAAGCCAATAAGTTGTGTGAATGTTCACCATTGATGCTTTTCTAGGCACTAAATTTGCATGTGACATAAACATCCTATTTGTACCATATGATTGCTAGAGATGCAGTGAACCATTTGAATGGTAAACAGTTAATATATTACTTTCTGTCCTTCTGTTTAACTCATGTGGTATTTGTAGGAAAAGTTTAATTGCCCCAATATTCTTTTAAATTATTAAGTTGCTTGTTTGGTATATTTTCTTCCTGATATAAAGAATGACTGAAAATAATTTATCTTGAAGTTGAGTAATAGCTATGATCTTATATTACAGAAATACAACCAGTTTGAATATTTTTTAAATGTTGCTCCAATTACATTCAAATAATAAGTGGAGAATTTTTATAGATAGAGAGCAAACACGTTCTATCTGCATCATTTCTCCACTATGTTCTCAAGCTCATTTTTTTCTAAGAACTCCATCAGTTATTTAAAGCTAAGATTCTTGAAAGTTCAACTATCATTCTTGAAACAAGATTTTTTTCTGAGAATCAGTGTGTCCCGGCTAACATTACAGATATTGAGGAAAGTCATGGGACAGGAAAATCAGCTGAGTCACTGCAGTATAGTCCCCCTCCTGAGGCTCCCAGGGAGGTTTAATGAGTTCCAAGGAAATGACTAAGACTGGTGCTCTGGAGAGTCAGCACACAGCAGCCCAGAAGTAGGATATGCATCTCAGAGGTGCTCATACTTGAGCCTACACAGGCCATCAACACACACAACTCCAGATCACTGGTGTCTCATCTCCCAAGAGGTTTTTCTCATATCATCCTCTAAGTATCCACAGTTGTGTCAACAATGTGCCGTTATTACTTTCCTTTTACCTAGGATCTTTTCAGGGATGTTGAAAGGTTAGAAGGACTAAACTCATTCCTTCATTCATCCATATACTAACAATTCAAAATTATTGCTGATTGTCCACTGTGCCAAGCATTGTTCTAGGCACTCAGAATATGATGGTAAATCAAGTTCCCCCATGCTACCCTCATGCTTGCAATGAGGGGCTCAGCATAAGAATACAAATAGATCCTCTAGCTTATGCCTAGATATTTAAAGGCTACATATTAAATGAATCAGTAGCTAATGTGTTTTGTTTATTTATTTATTTTATCCTGATATGTACGTTTTTATGACAGCAGGGCTCTAATTTAGAATTAATTCTCAAACACTTTGAAATGCCCTCATGAAATACGGCAGCACAAAGAGGTGATTAAGCCCCAGTGTCTGGTTCCAACTTAAAGCCTGCCCCTCCACTCCTCTCACACTCTCTTGACTTGTGCCCTGCAGCTGTGTGCAACTATGTGCAGTCCTCTGGAAATCCCTAAGATGTCCAAGCTCAGATTGTACTACACAAAAACCATTCTTATAGATTAGAAGCATAAGAGGTGTACTCAGAATGAGGGCCCATGTTAACTTGGAAGCAAGCACGGGATTACTTGAGACTGAAATTGGTATGCTGATGGTGCCCAGAGTGTTCTAGAAAGGGATTTAGATCTCTGGATAAGCAGATCCTCTCTTTCCTCCTCCAAAGATCATCACTTCAGAGCATCTGCTTTAATCTAATGCTGTGGAAATTGAGTAGGTCAACCAAGGGGCAGACCAACTAATGAAGGGGGTCTCCAGCCTAGGGGCCCCTTCCTTAAAGACTTGTAGACTTTTCTTCTCTGTCTATGAAATCCTCTGTGCCTAGAGCTTTCTTTAGGGGAGTTGCTTTTGGTTTTGTTTTTTGTTTTAATTATGAGTTCAATTTCTTTAATTGATACATCTCTGTGCAAGTTATTTATGTGTGGTGAATCTGGGTAAGTAATTAATGATTTCCAAAGAATGATTCCATTTCATTTAAATTTTTGAATGTATATACTTATACTTGTTCATAACATTGTTTTAATACCCCTTTAAAACCTGTGACATCTCTGGTGATACCCCTTCTCGTTGCTGATAATAGTAATTTTTCCTGATTTGCTCTGAGTCAAAGTAGAAACATACTAATTTTGTAGAGTCTCTGAAAAATAAGATTTGGTTTCATTGATCTCCATTGTTATTCTGTTTTTCAATTTAACTGACTTCTACTTTTATCAGCAGTTTTTCCTTTTTCCTAGTTTTCTTAAGAAATTTAGGGTTGATTTCAGATTTTTCCTTTCTCATATGGTTGAAATGTCTCCAAAAATCATATGGTATTGAAATTTCAACCTCTAGTACTTTGTGATGTGATCCTGTTTGGAGAAAAAGATCACACAGACATAGTTAAATTAGAGTGATGTCATCCTGGATTAGGATATATCCCTAATTCCATATGATAGTGTCCTGACAATAAGGGGAAATTTGGCATGTATGTGCAAACATAGATGAAAACAAAGGCAACAATTTACAGGCCAAGAGAAGTCTGGAACATATCTCCCCTTGCAGCCCTCAGAAAATGAATAAATAAATAACTTGCAAACACCATGATTTCATAGTTCCAGCTTTCAGAACTGTGAGATAATAAATATCTGTGTTTAAAAATCACTGTTTTTGATATTTTGTTATAGCTGCCCTGGCAAACTAAAACATTTTTTATACTCTAATCACATTTAATTTTTATATTATTTATTTTATTTTACATTGTAATCTGCCCCAGGATTCTGCTACCACCTTATCACTCATGAACCATCTTAGTTTTGTGCCCCTCCCATACCCAAATTCCACCCCCACCCAGTTATATGCTTCAATTTTGCTAAAATCAGTTTTAAATTTGTCTTGTCTGTTTGATTGTTTTCCCTTTGTCCCTCATATAAGTGAAACCATCCAGTATTTCTCTTTTTCTTTCTGGTTTATTTCTGCTAGCATGATTCCTTCCAGCTTCACCCATATTGCCACAATGACATAAGTTTGTCTTTTTTTTGATTGATGAATAGTATTCCATTGTGTACAGTATACCATAGTTTTCATCTGTTTGGAGGCATTTGAGTGCTTCCATATCCTGGCTATTGTAAATAGCACTGAAATAAATATCTGAGTACAGGTGTCTTTTTGGATTAGAGTTTTTGTAACCTTTGGGTAGATTCCTAGAAGTAGGATTTCTGAGTCAAATGGGAGTTCCATTTTCAGTAGTTTAAGTGTTTTCCACACAGCATTTCATAGTGGCTGGACCAGTTTGCATTCCCACCAGTAGTGTAAAAGTGTCCCTCTCTCTCCACATCCACACCAGCATACTAATTTTTAAGGCTATAAATTTCCCTCTAAACCACTTTAGCTGCATCCCACAAACTTTATTTTGCATTTCATTTTTACCATAAAAATATTCTGATTTTCCTTGACTTACTTTTACCCTAGATTTTTTAGACAAAGGCCACCTATTTTCTAAACATTCGTAGATTTCCAGTTGCATGTCTGTTATTGATTCCTTGATTAGCTCCATAAAATTTAAGAACAAAATATGTAAGATTTCAATGTTTCAGATATTTTTAAGATTTGTTTTATGATGCAGGGCACTGCAATTCCTAGCAAGTACTCCTTTCGAACTTGAAAAGAATGGGTATTGTTGTCTTACTGGATGGAGTGTTGTATAATCTCAGATACAAGTTTGTTAACAATTTTGTGCATTCATTACCTCTTAATTGATTTCATCTCTACTTGTTTGCTGATTATTTGGAAAATAGGTAGAAAGGTTTTCAATGCCAATTGTGACTCTTATCTACCCAATCTGTCATTTATATCAGCTTTTGCTTAATCTATTTTGAAGTTGTCTTCAAATAAGGGCCATACATTTAGAAATATTATGTATATATGATGAATTTGTTCTGTCATTTTGTAATAAACATTATTCTGTTAATTTTTGAACCTTAAAATCAACATTGTCTAATATTAATAGTGCAATTTTTATTAATATATGCAAATCTATCTTTTCCATAACTTACTTTTAAAGTGGATTTCTTATAAAAACATTGGTTTTGGAAGGAATTGAAATGCCTGTGCAGTTAAGTTCCAACTATGCACTGGGTACTTTCTAAATGTTACAGGTATGTCCCAGAAATTACACTTATTTTTTTAATGAAGGTCAAAGAGAGAAAATTTGTTTGTTAGTTTGATACATACGTTTGTATTCTCAAGTCAACTTTAATTACACTATATTCATAATATCTCATAATACTGGAAATACGGGAAATAGAGACTGGATCAACAGGGTACTTTTTCTTTAGGATCTGATCACAAAGGAAACCAGGAGACAAATGCCAGCCTTAAGACCCAGCAAGTTAAACATTAATATTGGACTTATTTCTCACTGGATCTGTCAGCAGTGAGACTTTTCACAGGTATCTAGTCCTATTAAAGTCTTTCTTTTAACAGACTCTGCTTTCATTCCATTCTGACCACCAGTTTCCTGATTGTAATTGTTAGCATAACACCTTTCCATGCCTCAATTTCCAAAATTACAGCTTGGTTGTCATGATTACAGCTTAGAGGGCTGTTTCCTGCTTCCTTAACGCTGTCAGTCTGCAAATCACCATGTAGTAAAGGCTATTTCTGTGGAGGTTCCTGCAGATGGCTAATTTCTTAGGGAGACTCATCTTGACTTTCATGTGGTAACAATTCCTCGGCCTCATCCTAACCACGAGAATCCATGTTCTGTGAGAGAAAATAAGTCAGTTTTTACTCCATTTACTCCAAAGATTCAGACTCCAAGATCATAGGAGAAACAGAAAGTAAACAAAGAAGACTGAAGTATAAAAGTAGACCCCCATAAAAGATGTAGGTAACTAGGCTACACCCTGGGGAGAGGGGGAAGACTTGATTTGAAAGAAACAATGATGAATAAAAGACGTTGAGATATACTCTTAAAGGATAGTAGCACATGGTAGAAGACATACACTTTTGGATATGAAAGTTCAAACTGAGATAGCTGTGATCAAAAAAGAAATACAGTCTTCATTATTGGAGCTCACCAGGAATAATGGATTTCCAATTTTTCAAGAAGCACAAAACACCAAAACCACAATGCCAACTGAAAACTCAGAAATAATGTAAGAATCTATTACACCCAGTTGGTATTCCAGCTTGGGCTGACTAGGGAGAAGTGATGAAGATTAGGATACTAGGGACACTCCTGGTAATAATATTTGGAGGAAGGGGAGGAAGAAAGGAGGCAGAATGAAACAGATAAAGAAGTTACACTGATGGGGTTTCAGCAATGTCCTGACCTGAGATTTCAAGGAATCCTAAGCATAGGTTAGCTCTTCTGCAGTGTTTCAAGTTGGGGACTTTATGACCTTGCTTCAACCAGTCATTAGATATGGACTAAACCAAAAATGAGGAAAATCCATGGACCACTCAACTCTTCCAATTGAGGTACTTCCCAAAGGAGAGCAGACAACAGCTTAGAGCTGTCTTCTGGGATCATGCCTAGAATCTGGGGGAAAGTCCTGCCTGACAGGCAATCTGAGCATCCTCGACAACCCACTGTTTGCGGTACTCAAATCTAACTCTTCAAATAAATTCTGAGAAAAAACTACGATGTAGTGCTACAAGAACCATGATGTAAGGCACAGGTTACTGGGAATTAGGTTGGATTTAGTACACATTGACATCTTAAGTTCTGTATTTCTAGTCCATTTTCTTTGATGCTCTTGGCTCTAATGGCAGCCATAACCTCATTTTTTAATTTTATTTTGTTTTTATTTTTCTTTTTTGTTATTTTTTAAATTTTATTTCTAGATTCTTAGAAATTCTTACATAGGTAAGTAAGGTAAATGGTTACTGGCATGCCTTCCTTTCTCCACCCCCCACACCCTTGTGTTCACTCAGTCTCCACTCTCATTGTTCCCTTGGCAAACCTAGGCCAGTGGCTGCACCCTCTCAGCAACCATACAGCACCCACTGGGCCCCTCTGCCATTGACCTGGTGGGTAAGGGGGACACAGGGGCTGGCCAGGACCCCCGGACCTGAGCAGCGGTGGGCAAGACTGGATCTATCCTTGACCCAGAAATAGTAGAGGGGGAGGATAACACCCTTGCTGCTTCACCCTCACTCTAATTAGCTCACAGAAGGACTAATAGCATAAACATGCACACTGCGATATAGAGCAGAGGAGGGGCCAGAAAAGAGCCTGCACAAACATGTGTGTGGGACTCAGAACAAGGATTCAGAAAGATAGTAGATGCTGGGATGGAGAAACAACTGTGGTAAAGACCTATCAGACCTTCATCCATAGCTTCACCAGAAGTTGATGAATCAAAACTCCATGTGGAACTTGCCACCCAAGGAAACATGGTTCCCTCCCCAAGCCTTGGGAGAGGAGGCCTGCAGAGTCAGGGCATTGACTCCACAGCAAATCTGCTAACGGACAGAGAGGAGATGACCTGCAAGATCCATCAGTGGATGCCTGCCCTCATCCAGAAACCTCCTCACTGGCAATGGCTGGAGAAAAGGATCCCCAAAGCCAGAGGTCAGAGAAATGAGGTGCAGAGATAGCGCAATGGCAGGGAGATCATACTGGAGCCAGCAACTAGAAGACACCGATAGACCCCAAATGAGCATGGACTGGCTGCCTAATACAAAGCTAATACTACAAACCATCAAGTACAATGTGCCATGGCCCTGGCACATGTCCTCATCCAACAAATGGACACAGCCACAGAAAAAGAAACCAAAGGACCAATGAACCCAACATAAACCAAAAGAGAACAATGAGAGTGGAGACTGAGTGAACATAACCTCATTTTTTAAATGGCCCAAAATAAATGGTAGGATTTGGCTATGGGAGAGGAGAGGGATTATCTGCCTGTGATAGATGCCAGCTTGACTAATGGGGAACCTCAAGTCTCATCAGTATGTAGATATTGTTTTGGCAAAAGCACTTTAAAATTTCATGTGAATGAATATTGAAAAGCATTTTTAAAAATAATTCCCAGAGGACATATTTCCAAAGTTAGATAACTGTTCCAGCAGGGGCCTTTCCTCAGCCAAAAGACACCCAGGCTTCCTATTGAGTCATCATTCAAGACCACAGTCTGCTTCTTTGAGTTTTTGCTAAATAATAGTGAGAAAGACTACTGATAGCAGCTTGCTATGGTTGATTATAAATGGGTTGAGAATAGGTAAGAAGGAAGAAATTAAGGAAAGATGATTCAGGATTGAAGGAAGTTCATTTGGAAATGCCTAGAGACAAATACTATGTTGTACCTGCTAAGGTATTAGGAAACAGGAAAATAGGACAAGAGAAAGTAAAATAGAAGTGATCTTTACAATAAGGGATGATAAAAGAGATGTAAACTATGTTCCTATCATTAAAACCTCTATAGACAGCACAAAGGGAAGATATTGAAGTATTTCAAGTACAAAGTCACACTGACTACACTCTCTCAAGTATTAGAATACAGGAGACTACACTCCTATACAGTCTCCTGTATTAGAAGTGGGGGCAGGACTTCAAACACTAAGACTAGTAAGATGGGGCAGCAATCCTTATAAAAGAGAATTTTCCTGAAAAGACATTATGGAATCTTTTAATTCTACTTAAAAAAAAAAAAACTATTAATGAAGACTATGGCAAAGGAGACCCGGGATTTCTTGTAGCTTTGGAAACACAGCTCTTGGTATCACAAAGACGTGCAGACACTTACTTAGGATATTTCCTAGGGATCTGCAAAGGAAAATTATTGTTAATTTTTGAAAGACCTCCTAATTGATTGCCTTTCTAAAGTTGAGACAATGATTTCTGACATATATTGTAGACAAAAGTCACTCCATTTCTAAAGTCCTACACCAGCTCATCTCCAGTCTTTGGCTCTAGTCTCTAACTCTCCCCACAGTCAAAGATACCATCCAAAAATGTTAGCCTGCTCATGCTAGACCTCCACTTAAAAATCTCAATGGCTGTGTGGAGGACCTAGGACACAATCTTACCACATGTGCTAGGTCTACAATGCCTCTTCCATTTAACCACTGTGATGTTTGGAACTTCAGATCTGCCTTCCCAATCACCCAAAGCTCCAACCCACTTCATGTGTTCTTGTGTTCTCTCTCATCTCCACACATTATGACCTGTTTACCTGCCATGTTCCCCACATCTCCACAATTGTGACCTATTCTCCTCATTCTGTCTTTTTAAGACTAATCTTAAATTTCCTTAAGTAGAAAACCATGTGGGAATTCCATCTCTCACACCTCCACATTCCAAGTGGACAAAATTCAGGACAACACTAAGAATTATCAGCCTGTATGCAATTCACCAAATTTCCCAGTGATTTTCATGAACAACTAAAATTGCAATTTTTTCATTCCATTAATCAACCTGCTCAAGGATAAAATGTCCAGACCATCCTCTCTGCCAGCTACCAACTAATCAGTTTATCAACAAGAAATGCACAAACACAACTCATCAGATTTTGATGACCTGGAGCTTACCTTTTCTCCTCTCTCCCCACTCTTATCAATCTTGTTTTATTTAATTTTATTTCTCCTTCAACTCATCTCCTCAAATATGAATAAATAATTTCTATGCAAATAACAGAACAACAGGCAAAAAGTATTCCAAGTATCTGAGAAATTCCTTTGTGTGAGAAATTCCTTTGTGATAATTTTTAATGAATCAATTAAAGCTGTTCTGCTGGCTCTAGTAACTACATTTAGTTGATTAGATGGTTAGCTAACGAGTTAGTAGATAAGTATGGTAGTCTTCTCCCAATATCCTTGAAGAAGCTCCAAACAGAAAATTTGCTTTAAGAAAATAAAACTGACTTAATGACTTTCCAATTTGTAATTTCTTTTTTTTTTTTTTTTTTTTTTTTTTTTTTTTTTTTTTTTTTTTTTTTTTTTTTTTTGAGACTAGGTCTCGCTATTTTTGCCTGTGGAACCGCAGGCTCACGTTGCCCGGGGTACCACAGACTCAAGTAATCCCCAGCCTCAGCTTTCCAGGTAGCTGGGATTACAGGCGCGTGCCACCACACCCAGCTATTTTTTTTGGAACTAGGTCTCGCTACGGGCCCCAGGCGGGACTCGAACCGCGACCCCTAGCCCCGGCCGCTTCATAGGCTGAAGCTTACAGGCACAAGCCACCGTGCCATTTTCTATCATATTTTATGTTTACTGCAAGGAAAAGCACAATTGAGTAGAAAAAATGTAAATTTGGAATTTAAATTTTGACTTCCAATTATGAAACCCTAGGCTACGCAAGATACCTAGCCTCTCCTCATAAATCTCAGTTGTCTCATCGGTAAAATGAGCACCATAATTTACAGTTTTATAAAGTTTTATAAATTTTGAAGACAAGTTGAAACAGCAATATAATCTCTTTGAGAATATAGTTGAGACTTTTGTCTCCCATCTTAGGGAAGGTCTTCTCAACTATAAAACCAACCATTTTATTTATTTGTATATGTTGGAGATCATGGAGAAGACTTGACTACAAGTTGACCTGAGAGTTAGACCCCAATACTGGAAGTTCCTCACCCTTAATCCCCACCCATAATTGACTGATCTTCAGGAAGTCTTCTACATAAATTCAATTAAGATTGTGGGAGATAGGTGAGGAAATCATGACCTGCAGCTGCCCAACATCTACTCTACACCACATGCTGATCTAGAGTGGCCTCTCCTAAACAGGCACCAGTTGGAATCTCACCCAAGGTGCTTCTGAGACTGCGAACTAACAACCTATAATTTATGCATGTTCCTAAGATGGATGGGAAGCCTTTACAAGCTCAAATATGCCTCAGAACTTCCAATAGTTAATGCCCCAGGTGAAGAGGTGGAATTAATTCATGCAATCTGGAGAATGACCACCAGCATACACATCACACAGAGGGACTACACTTCTATCACTAGCTTTTCCAGTGCTCTGATGAATAGAATACGAAGGCAAGCAATAAAGGTACCTTTTAACATTAAAATACTGAAGTGTTAGAGACAAAGACAGTCTTTAACCTAATCACTTAGAAAGAGGTCTTTAGCACCCTATCAGTAGAACACCAGTGGCAGTTTAGTACTATTAATGGTATTGATGGTTTCTAATTATCTTTAATTATTTGAATGTTCCTTTATAAACCAATTAAGAGGTCAGTGTTCTTCAAAGTAGTAAATAATAAGTCTAGCAGATATATTAGAGGATAACAGCAAGACACTTAACAAGAATGCTTTATGAGCTATAATTTTTTTAAAAAGAGGATAAGTCAAATTCATAATAAATAGATTTTCAGGATTAAAAGTTTTTAAATTGTTGACTTTGCCATAATAATCAGAAATTGCTAGCCTATATTTGTTCCAGAGGCTGTGAGCTAAGACTGGTCAGGACTCATGCTGTGGATAAAGAAAACTTCATTCCACTCTTATCTATCTTCAAAACACTGAAGATGGAAATGGCATGATTGACCTCCGGTGGGCAGCAGTGTTGTCATTCCTCCAATATTTACCCTAAAAGACCTTTCTTAGGAGAGTACAGCGAGTAGTCTCCCCAAGTATCCCACAGGCATTAATACTTTACCTAATCTGATTTTGCCTGAGCCACTTTTTTCCCTTGTCTGAAACCTATAAAAGGGCTTGTGGGGTATATTAATGTTGCTGTTTGGTGCATGCTTCCAATCAGCCCTCAGTCTCTGCAGCTGAGCAAGCTCTCTCATCCTTCCTTATGCCCCATACCCTGGCTTTTTATGTATTAACATAGGAAAATGAATTTCTCTTGGTCAAAGAAGTTCTAAGAACTAAAAACTCTTGTTTTAAAATATTATTATACACCTATACTCTATTGAAATTAAAGAGAGGTAAACTTTTGCCAAATTGGTTTCAGGATTCTCTATCTCATTTTCTTTAAATTATTAAATATATAAAGAAAGCAGACTCCTGTCTGTTCCCCAACCTTTCCTCCTCAGACCTACTTGAACTTAATACACACACACACTTCATCCACAGATGTGTTTTTATATATCTACTATGTATGTACAAATCCAGAGGATTAACAACTTATGTAAATGTTACTCTAGTACACTTGTCTTCATGGCTTTCTATTTCCCCTTCAACTTTAATTTTAGAGATTTATACATGTTAATATAAAACATCTAGTTCATTTATTATCAATATGGGTTAACCTTACAACTAGTAGATAACTAGTTTTCCCTCTTTTATGCAATTATAACCCCTGCTACAACTGATGTTCTACTTTTCTTCCAAGGTACATTTCATCTTGTACACAGATGTGTACAAAATTTCTTTGAACGTAGTTACTAAAAAATGTTATTCTTGGGTTACAAAATGCTCTTCAACATTCAGAAATGTCCAGTTGCTCTACAGAATAGTTGTACCAGTTTACACATCCCAAGTGAAAGTGTTGTCATTGTCCCCCATTTTCTTCATTATCTGACATAATAAGCTGAGCAATGGAGCTCCAAAGATGTCCATGTCCTAACCCCTGCAACTTGGGAATGTTATCTCATAATTGCAAGAGGGACTTTACAGATACAGATTTGAGATGGGAAAACCATCACACATTATCTAGGTGAGTCACTTATAATCTCAGGTACCCTTAAAATTAGAAGTCGGGAGAATGAGAGAAGATGTGAGGATGGAAGCACAGGTCAGAGTCAGATATTTGAAACTGCTATGCTACCGGTATGGCTTTGATGATGGCAGAAGGGGCCACAAACCCAGAAATCCAAGCCACATCTGGAAGCTGGGAAAGACAAGGAAGCATATTTTCTTCTAGAGACTCCAAAAAGAATCAGTCTTGCCAATATCTTCACATGAGACTAATCTCATGATTCTGGCCTCCTGAACTATAATATAATACAACTCTATATTGTTTTAACACTAAGTTACTCGTAATTCGTTCCATCAGCAATAGGCAGCTGACACACATGAAGATATAAACCTTGTGTTGTGTCTCTTTGTTTGATTGCTAAAATAAGCTTGTCATTATTTACACTTGTCTACCTACTAGTTCAGATAGTACTGCCTACACTTACCTATCTACCTTTCCTATTCATTTAAGATATATACTGGTCATCTTGATGTTTCCTCTGTGGAATGGTCAAAGCACTATACTGGTTATTGTTTTCTTAATGACATCAAGGAAATCTATGCAAGAATTTCTCAAACTCTGCACTATTTGCATGTTAAGACAGGTAATTCTTTGTTGTGTTGGTCTATCTGTACATTGTAAGATGTTTAGCAATATCTCTATCCTCTACTAAATAACTACCTTGCAGTAGTTTTGATGAATGTCTCCAACTCTGTAAAATTCCCCAGGGAAAAAAATCACCCCCAATCAAGAACCACTGCTCTATATTTATCTATACTGAATATTTCATAAGGTAACATTTGATTAGTTATTTATTCTAAACAATCAAATTGTTTGATAAATATTTCCTGTTTTAATTACTAGGTATTTCTATCAATACTTCCTTTATAAATTATCTTCTCTATCTCGGTTCTGAAAGATTATCTCTGTTCCAGTGGTCTTCAAACTATCCTATAAATAACATCCACTTGGAGGGCTTTTAAAAACAGGAACAGGTGGATGTTAATCCTGAAGTTCTTGAGCTGAGGCCCAAGAACTTGTGTTTCTAACAAATTCCCTGAGGATGCTGATAATGCCCATCTTGAGATTTTTTTTTAATATGATCATTTTGATATGATCATTTCATTATTTGAAAGTTGTGTAGCTCTGCTTTTCCACATACAGGCCTTAATTACTCTATATCTTCTCTTTATGTGGGATGTTAAGTAGTCTTATAGCTTTTGTATGGAAATATAGTGGCACAGCATGTTTCCTGCTTCACTAATTCCTTTGACTATATTATCTTATGACAGATTTTTAGTTGTGGTTTCATCTCTCTAAAATAAACTTTTTATTTTAAAATGGTGCCTATATAAAGATAATTGTGGAGATAATGTGAATCATTCCCATGCAACTCATGCCCAGTTTTCCCGATTAGCATCTTATTTTAATAGGGAATGCTTTTCACTGTCAATGAACTAATATTGACACAGTATTACTCACAAAACTCCATATTTTATTCCTATTAAACTTATTCTTGTTTTTACTTAATGTCCTTTTTCTGTTCCAGGATCACACTCATGGTCTCATTCCACACAAAGTTGTCTCTGCTGAGCTGTGAAAACTTCTAGACTTTTCCTGTTGCTGATGACCTTAACTGATTTGAGCAACGCTGGACAGGTTATTTTGCAGAATGTCTTTCACTTGGGATTTATCTGATCATTTTTTTCATGACTGGACTGGGATTTTGGAAGGAAGGTTATAGAGGCAAAATGTCACTCTCATCTTAGCCAGGGTATATACTTATTGCTATTGATGTCAACCTTGATCATGTGCTGACATCATTTTGGACAGATTTCCCCACTGCTAAGTTACTCTTGTTTCCATTTTCTGTTCTATATTCTTTAGAGGAAAGTTATTATGTGTAGACCACACCTAAGAAGTATGCAGTTATGTTTCCCATTAAAGGCAGAGTACTTACATTACCTTTGTGCTAAGTGAAATAAGTCAGAAGGCGGGAGATTAATACTGGACAATTTCACTCATGTATAGAATACAGATAAACCAAACCAAGAATCAATAACAAAACACACACAAAGGAACTGACAAAAGTAAACCACAATAAACCCTAGAGATGTGACTGCAGAACTGTAGTGGGGGGGGTATTAGGAACAAAGGTGGGAAGGGAACTGTGGTGCTTAGATGGTGCAGTGGGGTGATGACATACATCCAAGGAGGTATGAACTCTTCTCCTAAATCATACATAATATTGTAAACCAATGTTTCCTCAATATAATTTTTAATTAAGTAGACTGAAAAGAAACACCCCTGTGATACAGTGAAGAGAACATAATATTGGGGCCGTGCCAACTGCAGTTTGAAGTCAGATAGGTTTTTGAGACTCAGCTGTCTAATTCTTTAAATGGAGAGCAAAGAATTTACCTTTTCAGATCAATGCTATGTATTAAAATCCTGAGACCTACTCTGACCCTTAGATGTGGAGGATAGCTGCATTATTATTGTTTTACATAGAGACAAGCATGACGGGAACATCCTTTTCTGGGTTCTCAGATGTGGTGCATGAGACTTGGGATTCTTCTGTCAAGGCTGAAAAACACAGCTTCTCCAGCAGCCTCCATGGCAGGTGTCCCAGTATACAGGGGTAAAACAAATCCTCACTAACCAGGCTTTCTTCAGACCTAAAATAGGTGCTCTCTGGTATGGTCACTGCTTTACCACTGGCTTATTTGTGAGCCATTCCAGCTCATTCCACAGGGAACTGTGCCAGCTCTGCACTTTAGTTCAGTCATCAAAGGCTGAAAAGGGTCTCCACTTTAAGATGACTTCTGTCTGTACTGGGAGCCCAGTTCTGCCACCAGCCTCTCCATGCAAGCCAGGCAACAGGATTTACCAGTGACAGCTTCACCTGTGTGTCTTCCTAATATCACTCTAGAAAAATCAGTAAAATGTACCTGGATTTAGTCCTAATGTGAGTATCGATGTGGAAGAAGAGGGAAAAAAGAGGAGATGCTGGGGGAAATCTATTCAACAGAATCTATTTTGACATACGGTTAAAAATACAAACCCCAAACAAGCATGCATTGAGCACTAATTGAATACTGACAATTGCACAGGTGTTGAGCCTCCAGTAAGTACAGGGCCCAATGCATACTTATGATTTACTTTTTACCTTGTAGTATCTACATCAGATTGTAAGGTTTTTTTGAAGGCAGATGCTCTGTTATGTTCATTTCCTTCTGCATCTGCTTTTGCAGTATGACCTGATATTTACTAAGCTTTCACAATAAGTCAATAAATAAGTCACAGCTACTCCATATTCAGCTTTGTTCCTCATTAGAAAAGAAGTGTTTTTCTCTCTAGGGCCCTAAAGGAAATAGACTCTAATATTCCTTGTTATTACTTGCTGTTACTGATTCTACTTCTCAGTAGAAAACCATTGAGAAAAACGAATTCTCTGAACATACAAAGAGCTGCTGAGGCTTAGGGAGGTATGTTTCTTTGAAAACTGTCAAAAAGGTAGTTTTAGTTGTACTAGGAAAGCAAGAATCTAACTAAAATAATATTCATATGTTCCACTATAATAGATGAGTGCATTTCATTCCACTTATAAAAAATATAATTTTATTTTATACTTTGCTTGTTAACTTAGGGCTTTGTTGTATATGACCAGCTAAGAAACAAGTAGGCTGATTAACGGTTGCTCTGTTGTGAGCAAGTACATCTGGAAAAATAAGTTGGTAACATGAACACAGGTGGTACATATGACAGGTTGGAATGGGGATGCTTCACTGAAGAACCATCTTCTGGCTCCTCATCCAAATAAGACAGATGCATGACATTCATTGCCAAAGACCAAAAGTAGAAGAGCCCAGAAATCAAAGCTCCTGGGAGCAGCCAGGCAGTGTTTGAAATAAATAAAAACTGTGGTAACAATTTATTCTAGACAAGAGGGAATCTGGCTGTTTACTGCCTCTCACCAACCCAAAATACATTTGGGCACCATGAATCATATCACCTGTGAACACGTGCACGCCTCACTCACCACACTCTGAAGCTTGTCACCTATGAAATGCACAACAGAGTCAACCACCCTCAGCAAAAAACTGTATGTCCGACTGAACTGCCATCCAAAAAAGCTTAAAATTCTGCCTGGTGCTTCCCCCCCTCCACCCTGTTGTTGAGGAAATGGCATTTTCAGTGAAGAATATAGTCTTATTGTCTCAGAGGTCTAAGACTACTTTTCCCTGAACATGTGCTGTCTAACAATCAGTTTGTAAACTAGCTTGTTTTGTCCCCGTTATTCAGAAAGAAACCACTCAATTCTATGCTCAGATACCTACAAGTGGTAATCACCTGACCCTGATCCGAGTGTGGTCAGTTCTCTATATGATATCCTTTAATGAAACTTGATCCTGTGTACCAAGATGTTTCTCTCTACTAACTGAGGAACTTTGATGAGACTTACTTCCTGCAGGCTGAAATACTCGCTGATCAGAATTTTCAGGTAGGGTTGTCAGAGTTAGCAAATAAAAAATATATTATAATTAATGGTTAATTTTTAACATGTCCCCCACAGTATTTGTATCCAGTATTTTTTCTGGCAAGACTATTTTAAGGAGGACCTTTGTTAAAATACTTTATGCAATGTATCCCCCAGGAGACACTCTGGTTCTCCATTTTAAAAAGAGCTACAAAACAATTCTTACTAATGTATTCCTTAGGGGACATGAACATATCTGAATAATTTCTCCATGTGGTACACAACAGGAAGTGATAACTTTAAATAATTTATTAAAGTTGCTAGATTTAAACTAATTTATCAATTATAAAATCAACCTAAGTACATTTCAACCAGCAAGATAGCATATTGCAAGTAGATATGAAATGAAAAAAAAAAGGATAATAAAGACAAAAGGAATGGCTAGTAACAATGAATTTGAAACAATGAATAAAAATATAGAAACATGAAGGTTTTTGCTACATACAGGCAACAGAGAAACATTAATTCAAACACAATCTTACTTGCACATCTCTATTTCTTAAGAATGTTTCTAAGTAGCCAGTCTCACAAACCCCGCCCCCCTCACTTTCCCTGCTGCAGGGCTGAAGGCTTAAACCAAGCTCAGGGACAAACCTTGACTGGGTTCCTGATATGGAGGAACCCCCAGGCACTCAGCTCTGCTCTTTGGTTACATAGTCTCACTTCATGAGCCTGCTAACCCTGACCTGTTCAGTCTTTGACATGGCAGCACTCATGGTTCTCTAAGTGAGAAACTTGAACTTATTTTCAGCAGTCCTGGGTCCTATTTGGTAGTCAATGGGCAGCCCCAATCATCCAGCTCCAATATGCCCCTGTTTCAGTTGCCAGCCTGACTGCCTTTACATTACTTTCTTCTGTACCCCCTAGGCCCTTACACTGCTTACTAGTCAAAACATGTTGCCACCCTTTTGGATATCACTCTGAGCACACAGTGCCTTGTGACTCTTTGAACTCCTTTTGCTATTTTGTACACGCAATTCCTCATCCTTGTCCTTTTGCTCCCAACAGCTGGTCCCTGGTTCAAGAGGGACTGTCCTTGAGCTTTGGAGCTCATTTACCCACACCAGGAAAACAGTGTAGGAATTTACATTCTACAGATATAGGAATTGTGAACCTAATCTCACATTTCTTGCCATTTCCTGGTGGCACAAATCCCTTGCAGCATTGTTCATGCTCCAGAGGTCCCCTGCAGGATCAGGCTAAGCACGATCCTCTCTAAGAATTGGCTTCCTCCCCTTTCTCTCCCAACATCACATTGATCTCTTCTAGAAGTGCTTCCTTAATGAATCACCTCCATATGAATCTTTCCTACGAGTTCTGCCTTTAGGGAATCCACCCAAAGTAACCTCGTTCCCTCCTCACTTAGACATCACCTGTTATCTTCTTGGCATGGAATTACACAAGTCTAGAATACCCAGACACTGGCTTGCTTAAGCACATGGATTTAGTTACAAATCAAAGTTTTTTCCATTCTGTTGTAGGGGTCTGATAAACCTAGCAGTACAAGATCAGCTTTTAGTCCACACCTTGAAATTTTCTCTTTTTACAGCAGAAGCAACAAGCCTTTTAAGGACCATACTCATCTCCAGGTAGGCAGCACTCCTACCCACTTGGATCACTGAGCCACTAAGCTTTGAGTGTGCCATTTGACTCTGCCATCTGCAATCTGCCCTTAGAATGTTGATTCACTACCTGTCACCTGAGTTTTATTATTCCTCTTTTTTAAATTCCCAAGACATTTGTGGAAAGGGAACAAGTTCGCCATGCTATCAGTGAACTTGATTAGCATTTTATTTTCACAAATGGTTGTGCTCTGTGGCTGACACTAATTTCCTCATCTCTTTATTTCTAACAGCTGTGAACCATCTGCATCTGAAATTAATTGAGCACATCTTAACCTGTGAAGGGCACTGGGCAAGTGATTCCAGGGAAACGGCCTTGTTGCCAGTGAATGTTCACTGTGGAGTATAAGGAGAGCCGTTGACACAGTGGAGTATAAGGAGAGCCGTGACATCAAATATAACTGACTTATTAGGAGAATCACAGGTGGCATCTAAGCCCACCAGCTGAAGGAAACACCAAGTGTGTCCCTTCTCATCACATATAATCCTACTATGTGTCAAGGTTTAGCTTTGCACAGGTAGGTAGCTCAGTATGTTATGGGGCTGTGATCCCCAGTACTGGTGTTGATGTATTAAAATAACTAATGTTAGCATTGGTGGGTGGAGATTTGGAGAAGGGAAGTTAAGCCTTCTCCAGAGAAAAGAGGATTAAAGGATCAGGGAGGGGACAGAGAATAAAAGACATGGAACAGGACAGTAGAGAACAGTAGAGAAGAGAACTGAGAACAGTAAAGAATAGAAGAGTACAGAAGAGGACAGAGAGGTAAATGGAGAAGTAAGGAGCAGAGAAGAGCAGCAGGGAGCCTGGAGGCCTCAGAGCTGCCACTGCCATGTGGGGCAGCAGGGCAGGGAAGGAAGCCAAGCTGTGGGCTTCCATTCCCAGCCTGGGCCAGTGAGGAGGCCAGCGAAGCATGTTGGAGAAACTTGTGACCTGTGTGAGCTGTCTTGGAAACGTGGTACTTGAAAACTTGGTTTAATTTTGAAACTACAAAGCTTGGAAGCCTTCTGGAGAACTGGGGAGCATTTGCGGTGTTGCAGTTTTCAACATGAGACATCTGAAGCACTTGCTGTGTTGCTGTATGGAGTGAGTCTTGCTGATGCCGGGCCACTTTGGAATTGGAGCTGAAAAAATGCTGGAGCTGTGCCTTTTGGAGAAGAATTGACAACACCATCCTGGTCTTCCTCGTTGGATTTGAATCTTCTGCTTTGGGAGAAGGATTGTTGACACCCTCTTAGCTTCTTCTGGCTTGGAGGGAGTGTAGCTGTGTCTTCTGAAGAAGTGGTGATGCCATCTTAACTCCTTCACCTGGCTTAAGGTGGGGCAGTTGCCATTTTGTGGACACACATGGCTGCTAAAGCCATGTGTGCTTTGGATTAGAGATTGGACTGTGTGGTAAGATTACCAAAGGGGTTCCCTTGTTCCCCTCGGTAACTCTAGTCTAATTTGTCTTTTAATAATTAAATTTGTTTTTGCCTCCCTCTTAAAGTTTATGTGGTCTTGCTACTGCATGTGCAGGCTGGGAAGAACCTGGTGTATGACTGGCTTTTAAAAGGACAGCTGCTCCCCTTTACAAGTTTGGTTATTTGTTTTGTCTGTTTTTCACACCCGATATCAAGTACTTCAGAATGCAACAGAATCATTGTTTTCTCTGAAAAGCATATCTTGATGACTAAAATTGCAATTTCCTTTCCTTGGTGAATAATCTACTTCTCATCTCAAGGATCAGAGCTCTCTAGTGACTTTCCAGTCTTCTGCTTTTCTGTCTTTAATATTTAGAGAGTTCTAGAACTATAGAAAGTTTCAGGGACACCAAAGTTGAGATAGTCAAATGGCCAAAATTCAGGCCCTCTTCTACTCCTTCCATTATTTTTATCTTAGCCATGTCACTAATAATATTTCTTAGCAATGTCTTTAAATTGACCAAGTTCATAGTTCAAATATCTAAATGGAAATCTAGAGTCTCATTTCATAAGCAGAAGATAACAAGAAAACTAAATACATAAAAATCAAAGCAATATTATTAAATGTGAAGTAAATCCAGAAACCTGCTGAAGACTTTGAACCTCAAGTGATCTCACTTTGTTAAAAATAATAATAACAATAAATAACAGTGAGAGATAAGTATTAGGATGATGTTCAAAACTAGCAGATATTCTCACTGCAATGAGAATGACCGGAGAGACAAAAAAACAACCACTATATTCGATGCAATGCTATTATGGCACCTATGCAAGTGCCTAAATTCTCGTTTGTCCCAAATATTTATGCAGCACCTTATTCACTTACTAATCACCTGTATCTCAATTTCCTTATCTATGAAATAGGGTTCTATACTGAGTTATTTATACTACAAAAGCTATTATATGGACTAGGTCATCATTATTATTCATGTTATCATCATTACCATTTCTAGAATTAATCCCCAAATAGGTATTAAGTGCATACTATCTTCAAAGTACCTCTGCCATACAAAATATTCTTGATTTGTAACTCAATACTTTAGAGATAATGAATTAGAACACTCCCATTTTAAAAATTAAATAAAATTCAGAGGAAGGCAAAAAATCTAATTATGGTCATGTGACTACTACTTTCATTGAATTTCAGACTTACTATAAAAGAATAAAATAGGATGTATTTAGTAAAATAATCCCAATCTAATGTTCATTATGTGAAAGGTCAAGTTGGGGGTGCTGGGAATCTCCACCAAAGGTCAGATTGGGGGCGCTATGAACCTCCACCCTTAAAAGGATTATGGACACCACCAATCCAAATCTTACCCTCCAACTACAGCTAAGACTGTCTTCAGTCTCACCCACCCCACCCAGAGAACAACCTACCCTTGACCTTGCCTGTCACACTAGCAAAACCCACTCCCATGTTCCTGCCCCTATAAAAGCAGACACCAGTTCCACTTGCGACTTCACCAACCCCCCACCCTGGGTTAGAGGACCTTGCCCAGGAGCTCACAGCAATAAACTCTTCTTAATTCTACTTGGCCTGACTCCTGTTCCTCTCTTTCCTCCCTGCCATTCTTTCATATTTCCCCATCGTTCTCTCTTATCCCCAACTCCTGTCTCCTCCTTCCTCACCTACCTTTCAATATGAAGCTATCACCTTTGGTTTTCCAAATATCTATATTGAAATAAGAAGACTGCATGATGAGGATGCTAAGATGAGAAGAGTTAGAAGGCTTAGCCTGGTCCTATCATTCTGTATTAGGGGCCCCATGCGGAAAGAAGAAGAATGAGACAGAGATTGATGATGATCAGAGAGAATGCAGCTCTTGAATTGGGGTCTTTGGGAGCATGTCCAAAAAAACACCTTAATTAGAATTTGGGTTCTTATTTATACCTTGGCAATGAATAAGTACAAGGAGGAAGGGAAACATCAGGATCCATGGAGGACAGAGCCAAAGACCCTATAGGGGTAAACACCTTTTAAAATCATTCAAAGGTATATGTCTTGGGTGAGGCATTCCTAAGAAGCCAGAAGGTTGTTGTAACAATTAAGAGTCTGCCAGAATCCATCTCTGGTATGCAGGAGGGGATGAAAAAGACAAAGGCATTCCTTTGTCTAAGGCATTTCCCTTAATCTGTGCACACACCCCACAATTCTGGTCTTTATTTCTTGCACAGTAGGACATTGCATGCCAGTTGGCCTAGTTTAAGGTGACAATTGGTAGCCAAACTTGACAGAGCATAACATCTACTGACATGACAATTTACCACTGTCAATGGACACTAACACTGTCATCTTACCCATGCAGGGCACAGTCATCCAAAAGTTAAAGAAAGACTCTATTATCCCCTAGCAATGCAATTGTAAGGGAGGTGAGATACTCCATTAAATAAAGAAAAACAGCATCTTAATCAGTTAGGGCTGCTATAGCAACATACCAAATATTGGATGGCTCATAAATAACAGAAATTTATTTTTCACTGCTCTGGAAGCTGGAAAGTTCAAGATCATGGTGCAAGCAAATTCAATATTTGATGAGGGCTCATGTCTAGTTGATAGATGGCTTTTTCCTGCTTTCACATTAAAGATTTTTAAAGATCTCTTTCAGTCTGTTCAGAAGGTTCTGGCCTCAGGATTAAATCACCTCCCCAAAGCGCATCTCCTGATATCATCACCTTGAGGGCTATGATTTCAACATAATGGGGGTTGATAGAGGGGGAAGGGGATGGGTGCTGTCAAAACATTTAGACCATAGCCAATGGCTTGGTCACTTACTATTTAAAGAAATTTCTAAATAAACTTGAAATTCTGAACAAAAGAACATCAAGGATCACAGAGAAAGGTAAAATTAGACACAGGCCTAGCATCCCTAACTTTGAGCAGGGGGATGATAATGCTAGAGTTCAAAGCAGCTAAAATCATGCCCTAATGAGGACATAGGATTAGAAGATGTTTGTGTCCCATCTGGCTCCTGCTCAATACCTTCAGGTTCATACAATTGTTCCCAAAATGATTTATGTACCATCTCTACAGAAAAGGATCTTCTGTCCTTAAGTCCCCCAAGATCAAAGCAAAGCACAGTAAAAGGCAGGAGCAGAAGAAAATTAAATTTGTTCCACTGAGAAATTCATCAATATGAAAGAGAAAACACTGTCATCTTTCCAGAAACTATTAATGACTGCATTCCCTGTACTACTGAATGAGGCAGCAGGCGGACTTGAATGTGGGTGAGGTTGGATCCCACTCTGAAGAAACTGTATGCTAATTGGTGAACTGCTAATTAACTAAATGTTAATCTAATGAGGAGAAGTAGGTATGATAAAACTGCAAGAGATTTACACAAAACATATCACACAGTTGTTTTTGTACCTTTAATCCTAACACTTGAATGCCACAGATGTCTTTGGGATTCTAACAAAAACTCTCAGCCTTCTTCCCAGAAATGTACACACATGTATGATAACAGACATTTAAGGTTAGGACCCCTGCCTCAATATCATGAGATTATGCTTAGACTCCAAGTTATGATTGCATTTCATTTGAATATCCTTGGTCAAAATCAGCTAGTAAAAATGATAGGTAGGTAAATAGGATAGACAGACAGACAGACAGACAGATAGATAGATAGAAGATAGATAGATAGATAGATAGATAGATAGATAGATAGATAGATAGATAGATAGATAGATAGATAGATAGATAGATAGATAGATAGATAATGGTATTGGGTCAGAAAACAGACAAAATGGGATGGTTAATTAGACTTACAAAGGAGCAGCTGGCCCTTTAAAACCAGCTACACACCAGGTTCTTCCTAGCCAGTGCATGCAGTAGCAAGAACACAGAAACCTTAAAAAGAGGTAAAAACAGATTTATGATTTACTTATTAAAATGACAAAACAAAAACCACTGAGGGGAAAGGAACCCCTTAGGTAATCTTTCCCATCAGTCCAGTCTCTAATCCAAAAGGCTACACATGGCCCTCAACCAAGTGCTTCCTCAAAATGGCAACTGCCTCACCATCAAGCCAGATGTAGAAACCAACATGGGACCATTCTTTCTTCTTCCTTCACCTCAAGTCAGAAGAAGCCAAGATGGTACCTTTGATCCTTCTTCAAAAGCAGAAGATTCAAATCCAATGAGGAAATTAGGATGGCAACGTCAATTCAGTTCTTCTCCAAAGGGCACTATTCCAGCGTTCTTTCAGCTCCAATGCTAAAGTGGCCCAGAAACCAACAAGACTCACTCAATACAACAGCAGCAAGCACTTCAGACTTCTCATGATGAAAACAGCAATACAGCAAGTGCTCTTCAGGTCTCCAGACAATTCTCAAGCTTTGCAGTTTCAAAGTTAAATCAAGTTCTCAACTACCAAATTTCCAAGTCCACTTACACAAGTCACAAGCTTTTCTAACATGCTTCCCCAGGCTCCAAGTGGCCCCAGATAGGACCTGGGCCCTACCTGCTCCCACACCTGAAGCTGGCAGTTTCTCCTGCTCCTCTGCTTTCTCTGTTCTATCTATTCTCCCCCTTCTCTCTCCTCTCCACTTACTTTGTCTCCAGTCTCCTCCCTAATCTCCTAATATTAATCCTATCACAAGAAGGCTTGGCTTCCCTTCTCCAAGTCTCCACTCACAATGGCTGCCATTTTAATGCAGCTGCTGGGGGCCAAAGCACCCCAATTTCACCACAGCCCCCTATCAGAGATAGCCAGACCTAAGACCTAAAGATAAGGAGTATGTATCAAGGACTAGAAGTAAAAAGTAGACAAAGAAGAAAATAGTAAAAAATGTTGGGATGCATTCATAAAATTAAAGTCATATAAATGTGAGAATAAAATCGTAAAATGTGAAAATAATGAGGGAAAAATGTAGGCAAAGACATTTTTCACCCCACTGCATAAAAGAAAAATATATAACATATTTATACATGTATGCTAAATCTGTATCAGAAATTTATTCTAGGATAACAAAATTGTTTATAACAGTTACTATAAAAAAGGCAGATAACATATTTTTTACCTTATTTTTTTCATGTGGTTTGAATTTTTATGGAATATGCCATATCTGAGACAGAGAGAGACACAATGAACTTTCCAATTACTTCTGATGCACCAGAATTCAACCCTGTAACACAAATCACTCAACCATTGTAGTACGGGACCATGCTTAAGAATATCCCACAATGCTGAGATCATGCTCCAAGCACATTTAGGAACTTTGAATGCTGAGCACTTCGAGTTTTCCTAGGTACAGACCCTGAACCAATTACTTAAAAGAAAGTACTTTATTAAGAAGTGTCTTCAGGAGAAATTAGCGAGACAATAAGAAATCAATATTGGGAAAGGAAGTAAGCCAAGCAAGAGGCAAAGTCAAAGACTCAGCCTGATTCCACAGTAAGCACTAGATTTGGTTTTGTGTGGTTAAAACCAGTCTGAATCAGTTTTATCCAGTCTGAACAGGCTTTATCTACTCAAAACTGGTTTAAATTTGTTTTATCTGTTTAGAGCTGGTTTGGACCAGTTTGAACTATTCAGAATCAATTTGACCCTGGTACTATCAGTTTGAACTAGTTTGATTTGAACTAGTTGGAACCAGTTTTATCTGGACACAACTGATCAGAACCAGCTTTTTTCCAGTGAGATCTTTAGTGAGCTGTGTGCAATGAGCTGTGTGCAGTACAGTGCCCAGTAGGCATTACAGAATATATTGAGTTGTCTGCACTGTGCAGTGAGTTGTTGAAATACACAACGAGAGGTGCAATGCACAGTGAGATGCTTGCAGAACACAGTGAGATTTGTTCTGTACAGTTTGCTGTATGCAGAAAACACATGGTGGACATCTGATGACCATGTGATGGTCACACTAATAGCATGTGAATCTCATATAGATATGTGATTGTCATGCTAACATCATATGGTGGTCATGCTAGCATCATGTGATATCCATGTTTTCCAAATTCTATTTGATAGTCATGCTGGTGTTATGTCAATGTCATGTAACAATTATTCTGATATCATGTGGTGGTCATATGATGATTCTTATAATATTGCACAATGATTTGTGATGATCATATTAGCAGCATGAGGTGGTTATATCATGGGTATGCTATGTCATTTGATGGACATGCTAACATTTGGTGAGCATCATGCTAATATCATGTGCTGGTCATCTTAATATCAACTAAAAGTAAAAGTTACTAAAAAATACCTTAGAACTTAAAAACCTTTTACTTGTAAACTTAAAAGCTTAGTGTTTATAGAGTCATGGATACCCCACCTCCCTGGTTTCTATCATTAGTCAGATGTTTATATAATATCTTTTGGTAGGAAGGGAAGAGCTGCAGGTAATCCAAAAAACACACAATAAAACATTAATCAAAAATTTTCCTCAATCAAAAGCCCAGATTCAGGTGTCTTCATTACTGACTCTCACCAAACCTTCAAAGAACTAATATACTTCTCAAAATGTTTCCCAGAAATGAGGAAGAGGCAATGCCTCCAAACATATTCCATGAAACCAATATTGTGTCACAAAGTCAAGCAAGAACATCACAAAAAAAGAAAAGAAGCTTTCTTCCCACAAAAAAATTTTAAAAATTAAAAAAAGAAAGAAAAGAAGGCTCCAAACCAATATCCCTGATGAACACAGACATAAAAATTTCTCAACAAAATATTAGCAAAAAATTCAATAGTACATTAAAAAACATCATACAACATGACCAAGTGTGATTTATTCCTGGAATGCAAGAATGGTTCAATATATGAAAATTATCAATGTAATTCACCAAATTAATAAAAAGACATGTTTTATCAATTGGTACTGAGAATGCAAGTGACAAGATTCAACTGTCATTTATGATAAAAACTCTTAGTACAAAGGAGTTAGAAGGAAAATTCCTGAACATAATGATTGCCATTTATGATAAATCCACAGCTAACATTATACTCTGTGACAAGAAACTAGATTTTTCTCTAAGATCAGGTACACAACAAGGATGTCTGCTCTCACCACTACTATTTAACACAGTATTGGAAGTCCTAGCTAGAGTATTTAGACAAGAGAAAGATATGAAATGAATCCAAATTGCGAAAATAATAAAAAATACTACTACTACTAGCAGATGACATTATTACATATATTAAAAAATCCTAAAGATTCCATGAAGAAAACCGAAAAATAATAAATCAACAGTAAAGTGACAGGATATAGAATGGCAACAAGTCTGTCATACTCCTATGAAAACTACAAAGTAGAAGAGAAAGAAACCAAGAAAATGATCCCATTTACAGTAAGGTCAAAGGTATTAAATACCAAGAAATAAATGTAACAAATGAGGTAAAAGACCTATTTGATGAAGACTACACAATATTGCTGAAAGAAGAAGAAGACTTGAGGTAATGGAAAGATAGTACCTGCTCATAGCTGAAAGGATTAACATAGTCAAACTGTCCATCTCACCCAAAGCAATGTCTAGATTCAATGCATCCCTATTAAAGTTTCAGTGGATTTCTTCAAAATCTAAAGCAAATTACTGTTTAAATATGGAAACACAAAAGAGTCCAAATAACCAATGCAATTTTGGTCAAAAAAAAAAAAAAAACAATTGGAATGGACATAGCATGCTCTAGATTTAAAATCCGAAGTATAACTACAAGGCCATACTTTTCAAAACAGTATGCTATTTGAATAAAAATTGGCACACAGACCAATAAACAGAATTGAAAGTCCAGAATAAATTAAAAAACACCTATTCATATAGGCAGTTAATCTACGACAAAGAAGTATATATATATATATACACACACATATATATATGTGAAGTGAAGTGCATATATATACATATATAGTATATATGTATATATATAGTATATATATAGGTGTATATATATACATATATATATAGTATATATGTATATATATATATACATATATATAGTATATATGTATATATATATATATAGTATATATATAGGTGAAAGGAAAGTCTCTTCAACAAATGTGTTGGGTAAATAGATCCACCACATGCAGAAAAATGAATGTAAGCCAAAATCTCATACCATACATAATAAATAACACAAAATGGATAAAAGCCTTGGCTATAAGACCAGAAACTATAAAATATGTAGAAATATAGACAAAACATTCCACATGATATACTTCAGGGACATCTTTGGGGACTCAATTCCAAGGAAAATAAAAGCAAAATAAACAAATGGGACTAAAACATATTATAAATTTTAATCTATTATAAACTTGAATTACAATTTTTTTATAAAAATATTTTTTGGCAAGTTAAAGCTTCATTATACAGACTTTAACAAGCTCATCATGCAATCCACACAACAAGATGGTTACTCATCCATCGTGTAGATCTTTAGAAAAGTTTAGATCTTCTGTGTAGCAGCATTGTCCACAGAGGAAAAAGAAAGGTTAATAATTATCTTCGGGTTTTTTCCTCAGCTCCTGGTTTGCACTGGTCCAAGTTCATCCACAATGGAAATAACTCCCCTCCATTTCCTGATTGCATTACCTGGCCTCTCTAGAACCTTCATAGAAACTCCTGTTTCAAGATCAGAGCTTGGGTTTAACTCTTTCAGACAGTTGGCATCACAATACTGATATTAGTGCTTATCTTTGGGCTCTCTCTGGCTATTGATGATAACATATCAAAGCAAGTGGTCAGATGTGGGCACAAGGGAGTCTGGTAAACTGGGTTCATAGGTTTGAGTGATGTAGAAAAAGCCCAAATCTCATTTGTTCCCAATAAGGTAAAAAAAACTTTCTTGCTATTCCCTTCAGCTTTAAAGGCACTGTATCTCTCCCAAGGCTAATATCACATTACCATTCCTTCAGTGTCACAGATGGATAAGCCAGTACTTATTTTCATGGATGAATGAAGTCAGTAATCCCTATTTACCTTAAGAATATGCAAATTCCTGCATATTCTTTTTTTTAATTCATTTTATTGATTTGTCACAATTGTGCATTAATTGATCCCTCCTCCCCCCTCAATATCCCCTCTCCAGTCACTCCATCTCCCAAAAAAATATCAAATTTTTAACAGTAAGTGTTCATTTGTCTTTAAAAGATAAAAAATTAAAAGAGTTCTATAATTGAGAGTCTGTGTTTATAAAATCAGCAAAGAGCCTCTCTTGATGAAAATTCAGAGAATTCAGAGAAATTGGTATTGATCTGCTCAGAAAAACAAACTAGATTTGGGGTTTAATGAAACACAAAATGAAAAATAATTATCTATGGAAGAAAAGCACTACCATCAGCAGAGGTTTTTCCAAGATGTAAGATTCTAAACAAAAGTTTTGCCCTATTTCTTTCATTTTTGTTTGAAATGATTTAATAGCAACCATATTTTAGAGAAAATGAAACGTCTAAACACAGGGAAGTAGGTGGGTTGCTTCCCACCTGCTTCTCACCTTCACCCTCCTATTATTCACTTTCCTTGCAAGTATCCTAGTAATTATCTTTGACTAAACTTAAAAATTTATTTTTCCAACATTCATCCATCAAAAAATATTGGTCACATGAATAGGGCCCACTTATTTAACCTACTGCAAGACAGAGCAAGCAAGTGATTATGATACAGTTTTCAGGGAACCCATTAATATGTTGGAGTTTTCCTAAAACTTCTATGAGTTGGGTGGTGGCCAAGTTAGAATTTCTTGAGCACTTAGCGTGTGCTGAACATTTGCTCCTTTGCTTGTTTTCTATATAAACAGTGAGTTGGTTAGGTGTCCATGTGAATAGGACAGTGTTAATTGGCAGTAACATTTTCTCCTTTGGCCTGTTCCCTCTGTTTCATTCTTTGCAATGTGGTAAAACAATCTACTTAAGGAAGACTATAGTTGATACATCTATGGCATAGAGTAGCCTGTGTTTAGTATACACAAGGACTAGGCAATACAATTTAAAAGTGAATGTGGAAAGTGCCAGACAGACAGGAAAGTCATAAATCCAATCCAATGGTGGCTTTGCCACAATCACTGCTTCCAAGTTGGTTCTTTCTTTGTTGATAGATCAGTCCTGAACAGCTCGCCCTGAGCCACCCCTCACTAGCTCCTGCCTTTGGACCTCTGGCTTATACTCTCCCTCAGCTTCCATCATACTTGCACCCAGCCTTGCTCACCTGGCTCCAACCTCAGTGCTCCCATCTGGCCTTGCTCTATCTTGGACAAACCCTTTCAGGTTCCTCTCTGTTTCTGAGACAAGTTCTCTCAGTACAGCCCCTATAGAAATGCCTAGAACTTGGGAAAGAAGTGCAATTAAATAGAATTGATTTCCTTTTCTTAAAACAAAATAGCTTGCTAAATAAATTACTTGTAAATGGCAAAACTACTTTAATTTAGAACAACAAATACTGCCCACAGTCCCACATGCTTCTAAAACAATTTCCAAAATCAGAATAGTTGATAAACACGAATGTGTTGTAATTCTGGTGTTTTTTCCCCAAACTTATTTGGTCCATTGAGTTATACTCACTTTCTTAAAGGAGTCTGCCAAATTACAGTACAGATAAGGTATTAATATCTACTATTAGAAGATATATCTGAGGCAATAACTTAGTGGTAATAATAATTAGTTAATATGGTGGTAGTTTTTGAAATCATGTTTATTATTGATATAAAGAAACATTGTATTCATTCCAGAAATTTCTTCAATTTTGGTTGTGATACAATTAGTTTCTAAGGCCATACTTGAGGATTGTAATAAATATTGGTGGCAGCCAGCCTCATTGACATTTAGCTGTCACTATTAATATAGTGATATTATGATCTAAAGAAGTTATATTATAATTTATGTTTATATATGATTGCAGTTTAATATTATGATTTATATTATAATAATTTGAGTATGTTCCTGACAAAATTATTGAGGGGAAGTTAAGAAATGGCCCACAGTCCCTTCAATAAAAATACTGACTAATTAAGTAGAGCTAAATGTGGGTGCTGCACACAAAAATCTGGATTTCTACATCTGCATGGATAGAATTTTGAAACATGCAATGAACATACCCGAAGCAAGCAATAACCCAGCATGAACCCCTGTTGAATTTGAACTACTTTAGGTTATAGAAACAAAAGCAAAAACAGACACAACAGTGAAAGAAAAACCAGGAGTGGGACTTGACAAGAAACAAGGCAAATATATTCCTAGCAACACCTTACCAAGAAATTTCATCATATTATAAAACTCAACCACTGTAGTATATTCAAGTCTTCTGTAGCCAGCAATAAATGTATAGACATAGATTTATAGCTTATTCTTGCCATTTCATAAAACCATTGTTTCAAAGCTATTCCTTGGGCCATTTAAATCTTTTCTTTCTTAATAAATACTGTCTTTCTAATTGCATTTTTGTTTGCCTGTTTGTTATCTGTTTTCCTCACTGGAAATTCCATATTGGTAGGAATCATGAACGTGCCATTCTCCAAATCACATCTAGCACATAGGATATATAGAGTCACCACTAAATATCATTTAAGTAAAATAAATAGCACAATGTGACAATGATTATGACCTTTTAATTTAACATCAGGAGAAAGATAATGGCTATGCTTGCCAAGCAGACTTCCCTGAAGCAAACACGAAAGTTACGACATGTCTAGGATGAGTAGGTTCAGGAGAATGACTATTTGTAAGTGATTTGGTGAAATTCATTGGTAGCTGAACTGATGTGTTTCTAATGGAAATATCTTGGGATAAGTTAGAGAGAAGGGTTTATATCTGAACCCAGCATCCCCAGATATGACTCATCAGCAGGCTTATTTTAATAGTTTCCTTTTAGCTATATTGTAACCTCCATTCTAAACTGGTCACAATTTTCAGACACATGAGTCTTTTGGTCTAAATAATAGGTGATCATTTCAATGAGACCACATATTTCCTGGTCTCTTTTATTGCATGCCAATTTCTGGTGTGACAAAAGCCATTAAAGATCAAAAATAAAAGTGAAAATTTGCATTGCATTGACGTTGGATTTGCACATTCTTTGGACTTTGAACCTGAGCTTAAAATTTTGGCCCACCTACTCAATAATGATGTAATCATGCACAACTATCTTCTGTTAAGTATGATTTTCACATCTGTAAATAAAGAAAGACCAACCAGTACAGTTTCATAGAATTGTAATGATAAATTAAAGAACTTCTTTAAATTCTAATCTAATATATGGCATGACCAGTAGATATTAGTTACTACTATAAAAATTAGTTTATTATTAATTAATGTTCCTATAATTCTGATCCATGTCACCTAAGTTAAATGCAGCATTTTTCTCTAAAATTGACTTTTAATTTATACACAATCATCAAACATTTATTGAGAGACTACTATGTACTAAACATAGTCCAGGATATACAAAGCATTGTTCACTAGAACATAGTCATAACACATTCCAGAGAAGCAAAATTTGCATTGTGTGAAACTAATAACATTGACAATAAAGTTTAAGAACTGAAATCTTAAGTTAAAGATGAGGTCATTGATAAAGTTATTCCAAAATAGGAGCCATTTTAATTGGAACTAATGTGTCTTCTGATTATTTCATCTCAACTTTCTAAACCAAAATCTCTTTCAAACTGTGATAAGTGTTTAGCAATGCACTATGTTTAAATTTTGAGCAATCTTTAAAAATAAACCTTCCTAGTAAATTCCTATTTCACCATGCAATCATTTCTGTCATGTATCTCGGTCATTTGGGGGATCAGTAGGAATATTTTCTCTATATTGTCAAGCTGACACATAGATTTTCAGATATATGTTCCACAGAAAGGAAAGTAGAAAAAATACTGGATGAAATAAAAGGAAAAAACCATGCTAGAATACTTATTTGCCCATATTTTGTTCTGTTTGTAGCAAAGCATGATGGGTCAATAGCAGTCAACAATGCCAACTTATTCCATTTTTCACTGTCAGAAAAATTTTCATTGAGTCTCTACTGAATATCCCAGGCACTGTGTCAGAATTTGGCAAGGAAAGTGATTCATTTCTCCAAAAAGTCAGTGGAAAGAATAATAAGAGAATAAATTCTGGAAGCTGATTAAGTAGTGTGGAGTCTCCCTCCAGGCGGTGAGTTGAGGAAGCTCCTGCTGGACCCCAGTGTTATTTTGGAAATCAGTCAAACCTGAGTTCAAATTCCAGGACTTCCATATATTGGATTTGTATCTTGAATGCATCCTTACTAGTTCTGAGTCTCAGTTTTCTCACTTTTAAAGTGAGGGTCAAAAATTGTTTTTAAAGTTATACAAATAAAATGCACTAAAAAATCTTAGTGTACTTTGCTTTGTGCCTAGGTCATATCACTAAGTAATAATGCTATGTTGACTCCCTTACCTACCTGTCCCGTTACCTGTTCCAGATAAAACTCTGGAATCAAAAAGGATAAGGGATAAGGGAGGAAAACAACCTTAGTCAAAACTTTGAGATGATTATTCTTTTTAATAAACAGAAAGTACTGCTTTGAAAAAAAATCATAGACATTGGATGAGAACTTGCCATTAATAGTTCTAGTAGTAATTGGTAGTCAGTAATTTAGGGTTTTATCAGTAGCAAGGACTCAATGATGTCAGAAGGCAAAAGATTGATAAAATTTTTACATTTTTTTTTTTGCAAAACGGCATACAGCACTTGCTATAGCAAGAGCTGAATGTTGCTCTCAACCAGATCAAATTGCTCACCATCTGTTCATGGAAAGATAAAACCCTTCCTATTGTATAATAGATCAACAAGGATTTAAAGAAAAAGGGATTGTCTCATATTTCAACCTCAAACAGCTATGTTTATGTAACCAAAAATTGCACACAGGGAACAAATAAAAAGAGATCAGTCAGTAAAACAGAGCAATATAAACTGTGAGATGCCTTTCTGAATCTCTCAGAAACATATCATTTGTTTCAGGGATGAGTGTAAAGCAACAGTGAGAAACACTTTTAATTGCACTCCAGATAGTTCAGCTAAGTTTCACTATTTTAAGCCTCCAACCTACAAAGTGCTATTTTTATCGCACCAAATCTTCAAAATCATCTAAGGTCTTAATGACTTTCGTACAATGCATATAAAAATTTCTCTATAACACTTTATATACAATTAAGTGATCAACTTATATTTAGAAACAGTAAAGTTGCTTCTGTCTCCCTGACTTCCCTGAAAGCAAATGAAATGAGAAAATAAAAAGCAGAAAGCAAAGTAAGATCGTTGACAAGCTAGAATGTAGTCACACTTGTAAATTATTCTGAGAAGAATGATCATAATGGCATGAATACTAGCTCTGGGAAAGGAAAACACTGAAAGAATGTATGGGTTAGATCTAGCATATGCACCAGACCCTTGAACAAGCTGCCATAGAGGGAAGGATCCTGTCTATTAGTGTAGATTGGGGACATAGAAAGGTGAACCAGGATGAACTATATACTAAGTGCTAATGCGTGAAGGAAAAAAGGAGGAAAGAAAGTGAAAAAGAAGAAAAAGTGAGTTTCAAACAACTAAATAAGTACTTTAAAGGGGAAAAAATGTAACTACTTGAAAATATCTGTAGCATCTGAACTTAACATACAAAATACAAGAAACCTTTCTCAAAGAAAATGAATTATTCATATCAAAAACCATGTGTCATGAACTTAATGAGTAAACACATCTTCATAAAATTACTTAGGTATATAAAATAAACAGTCTCTATGAACTGAAAGCTCAAAATGGAAATATAAGGATTCAAAACAGATAATAAAGCAAAAGAATACAAGTTCACAGCTGTTCACAGCAGCAATGGAAAAAAGTCATTTTCAAAACTACCAAATATGCTCAGGAAAAAAAGATAAAACAACTGGAAAGAAAGAGAAAGGGAGGGGAAAAAGGGAGGAGAGAGGGAGGAAGGAAAGAGGGAAGGAGGAAGGAATTCAAAGAATCTAAGTGATTAATTCTATCCCTATCAGAATTAAAAGTGAATTTAGCAAAAGCATTGAATACAAGAACAATAAACCAAATCAACTATATTTCTAAATGAAATGTTAGGAAATAAAAAGTAATAAATGCTATAATTTAAGACATATCAGAGACCTATACATCAATCTAACAAATATGTACCATCATTACACTAAAAAATATAAATTTTTTTCTGAAGTAAATTAAAGATCCCTAATTAGAGAGAAAGATGGGCTTATAGAAATGAAAACTTATTTTACAAAAATGTAAATTATCTTCAGATTGGTCCAGAGGCACTAAGAGGTCCCAGTCAGAATCTCAGTGGGTGATTTTAGGTGGTAAGTTAATTCCAGCATGACTATTAAACACAAACAACAACAACAAAAAAAAACCCAAAAGTGTCAAGGGCAAACTGAAGATGAATGTTTAAATGTAAATTAGTGGTTGAACTTCTTCAACCACATATGGATTTCACAATGAAGTTACAAAAATTAAGATAGTGTGACACTGATGTAAGAAGAGACAAATGGAATAGAATTTCTAGAAACAAACAAATATATGAACATTTTATATACAAAAAGAAGACACTGTAGAACAGTGAGCAAAAGGTGATCTTTCAAAAAGAAAAAATGAATTCTCATGCCTATCTTAAAATTGACGCAAAAATCAACACCAGAGAGATAGCTAATATAAACATGAAAGATCAAATAATAATGGGTTTAGAAGAAAATTATGACAATATATTCATGATTTGAGGATAATGTTTTCTTGAAGAGACAAAAGCACTTATGAAAAAGGTAAAAACATTATTAAATGAAGTTGCACTAATATTAAGAACTTTGGTTCATCTAACTAATTTATTAAGAGAACAAAAGTCAATGCAAAGAGTGGGAGTGAATATCTGTAATGGATATACCCAAAAAAAGCACTCATACATATCCTGTGAATCAATGAGGTAAAAGATCACAAGCCAAAACAGATAAAATACTTGAACTGAGATTTACAATAAGGATATTCAAATACCAAAATATACATGAGATTATGTTCATTAGTCCCAACAAAGGGCAAATTAGAACCACAATTTATACCATTATGCACTCACTAGATTAGTTCTAATCCTACAAGTAAGATTATAATTAAAACCTCATTAGAAAATGGTTCCTTGCTATGTACACTAAACACTAATGATATGGTATCCTATGAACATGAATTCAATTCCTATGTTTATAATCACATTCATCAAAAGCATATGCTACAATGTTATTCAAAAGAGGCACAAACATTGTAGAGTGCCCAAATATTGTCAACAGTAGAAAGATAAATCAATTGAGAGCTAATGGAATGAATACTGTAGAGTACTAACAACAAAATAAAACACTGCCCCCTCTAAGAACATGGATTAATCTCATAAACATAATCTTGAAAGAAAAAAAGGCTATTTTATTCCATTTAATGAAAAGTCTACAAACAGGCAAAATGAATTTATGATAATAAAGAAAAGACAGAGGTGACCTTTGAATAAGGAGCTGATAGGCAGGTCACTTCTGGAATGTTGTCATTGTCCCTTGATGGGTAAGCTAGAGAAATGTACTCTCACAGTAAAATACATCCAGCTATAAATGTATGACTCCTGCGCTAGTTAGTGCATTTGTTAAACTTTTAAAAATTATTTTTAAAAAAGAATATTACTTTCAAAGAGATAGAATATTCCCATGTTTTAAGATGTTATATATGTGTGTACATATGTGTGTATGTTATATATGTGTGTACATATGTGTGTTATGATAAACAAAAATATTTTAGAGTACAAATCTTTGGACTTGTATTATAAGGTTTTCTGAATATGCATTACTAAAAAATTTTTCTCTTTGAATCACTTTGAATAGTGAGGTAATTTACCATTTTTATTTCTTTGCGAAATTGTTTGCTCAATATTTTTTAAGTATAAACATTTATTATTATTATGTTTTATCATCATTATTATGACTGCTCAAAGGTTCTTCATGCAGCAATGAAATTAATGAATATGTGGATAGATGACTACTGGGGAACTTGGGAAAGCTTTTTGCAAGCTTAATCTTCACCTTCTAATTCAGAAAAACTGGATGACAATAATAGTATCAACAACTCTGAAAAGAATTCTTTATATATATATATAGAATTGACATTTTTGTTGAGATATAATTGACATATAACATGTTTTAGAGGGAAACTATAATGGTTTGATACATGTACATATAAGAAATGACCACCAAAATAAGTGTAGTTAGCAGGTAACTATACAACTACAAAGTTTTTCTCTTTATTTTTTATAAATAATTTATTGATATATATTTCATATTATTGTGATCCCTGGAGGTCACCTACCACCTCCGTTCCCTGGCCACTCCAGCTGGTCCCCTCCCCCAGTTGTGTACTTTCGTTTGGGTGTCCATATATTAGTGAAACCATTTGGTTTCTGTCTTTTTCCTTCTGACTTGTTTCTGCCAATATGATTTCTTCTAGGTACATCCGTGTTACCATAAAATCATCAAATTTGTTGTTTTTAATTGATGCGTGATATTCCACTGTGTATATATACCACATCTTTTTAATCCAGTCATTTGTCTTGGAGCATTTGGGTTGTTTCCATGTTCTTGAAATTATAAATAGTGCTAGTAAATATCCGGGCACAGGTGTTCCTTTGTACAAGCATTGAGGTCTCCTTTGGATAGATTCCCAGAAGAGCAATTGCTGGGTCAAATGAAAAGTCTACAAACAGGCAAAATGAATTTATGATAATAAAGAAAAGACAGAGGTGACCTTTGAAGACAGAGGTTCCATTTTCATTAGTTTGAGGCAAAGATTTTCTTATAATGAGTAAGAACTTTTCAGATGTAATCTCTTATCAGCTTTCAAATATACAAGACAATATTGTGAATTATGGCCCCACACTAAACTGAACCCTAAAGTTGGACTTAGCTGGTGGGGTGGGGAGCATCTGGGGAGAGAACTAAATGGGCTGTGGAAAAGGATCATAGGTGCTTTCATGGCAGAGGTGGTGTGATAACATACATCTTAAGAGATGTAAACTTACTGTGCCCCTAAATTGTATACAGTGACTTAATCTAATGTTACAGTTTTAAAAAATAGGTACAGATTTTTAAAATAAGTGGGGTGGGGGGAATAAGTATTGGGGATGTAATGAAAAAGATTTATTTTACAGATTACATAAGTACTTAGGTCTTGCACATCATAGATGTTTTTTCCACTTTCCACAAATTTTTGAACACCTAAAACATGTAAGGACTCATGCTAGGTATTGAGTTGGGATAAATAAAATATCCTTTCTGGCATTAAATCGTTGCATTGTCCTGTCAGTTAAATCATCAGGAATATCCCTATATCGCATCTCCATCAGTCACTTCAATCTGTTGACTTCTTTTTTTTTTTTTTTTTTTTTTTTTTTTTTTTTTTTTTT